>JAVXUP010002304.1:0-142740 GCA_033070095.1 Escallonia herrerae
TGCCTAATCTGACTTTTTGAAACGATCAATCATGACTTAAGAATAACCTCAGAGTTCTTTTACCTAATGTTTTAGAATTTTTCAGTTCTACTTTAAGTTATCGCCATTCTTACCTAAGGTACTCATACTCTTATGCAAATGATAATTAATACAATTAATAGAGGCAATTTACCTTCATAATGGGTGCAATTGAGCGATAGAGTAAAAATGATAACATTTTGAATGTATAAAGTACTTGATTTAAAGTACACGTTGGGGACTGTCTGGACGAGACAGGTAATTTGCTTGATTTTCTACCTTCGCCTAAGATAAACCTATGTACTTGAGGTAAGCAAAAGTGATAACGTAAACCATGTGATAGTTTGTATTTGGTACCGAAGAATATTATTTCAAATAGCGTTTATGGCTTTTATAGCCGAGCTATAATCATTTGGTCTCTGGTTGATCCAATCTGGAGCTGCCTCGTGTTTTAGGTGTGCCTACTTTATTGCTCTGCATTTACATACATTTATTTTACCATTCTGCCCACACTAAGTCCTTTATGAGTGAAGTGACCTTGCTAAGTGTTGTGACTGGATAAGACATTGTTTTACCTTCACGATTAAGCTTTCATCTCTGGACGACATGTAACATAGTGAAAATTCTGGGCCTTATGTTAAGGACCATGTGTCTCGCCTATACTCAAATTCTGCCGCGCGTCCTTTAACCATTATTACTATTTTCAATTTGACGGTGTGATGTAATAGTCACCACTCATATAGCTAGAGTTAAAGCGGCCCGGAGTGAAAACTTGCCCAAGGCCGATTTCGTCTCATTGATGACGTGTTTGGGGCCTTTAAGTTTACCAGCCTTGCATTAGTTGCTTAGGCCGATACGGCGTTACACTGGGATTTAACGCTTTGGGCTGGGGTTCAGCCCTTTGTGTGAGCCCAAACCAGTCGACTCGTCCCTTTATTCGGTACTTGCACAAGTCGACATCTGTTGTTCTGTTCAGCTACAAATTTCTCAACCTTTTAAGCGTCAAAAATCGTTACAGTTGAAGACGGCGGGGAAAGATATGGGAAGCGCAGCGCCGCCAGCGCAGATTCCGACGAGCTTCGGCCATGAGCTTCGGGCTTGCCTTCGCTGCCGTCTCGTCAAAACCTACGATCAGGTTTTCTTTCCTCTATTTATTTCCTTCTGTACCTTCTGCATGCCCTTTCCGCTTGTTCTATGTGACTTTCTAGGGTTCCATTACTCGATGCTATGCTATTACCTGTTCAAATTTCATGTTATGTTGATGTGGAGCTTGACTAAAGAAATTATCTTTTTGGCGGTGTTTTGGGAAACCTGTTTTGCGGTGATGGTATTCAATTACAGTTTAGAGAGTCAGGATGCGAGAACTGCCCCTTCTTTAAGATGGACGAAGACCACGAGCACGTCGTCGACTGCACCACCCCTAATTTTACTGGGTAACTTACACCACACACTTCCACTCCGAAGACATTTAATGTGTATGCATTTCCTTAGTTCCTGTGTCTTATTTATGTTCTAAAAGTGCGCTACGCATGCATTAATAAAACTACTGTCTTCGTTTGTTTCTGTGAAAACACAAAAACCACGCTTAGAAGTATTTATTCTAGTATTCAACTTCTTGAATTTGTGTCCTAGGATCATCTCTGTCATGGATCCAAGCAGAAGTTGGGCTGCTAGATGGCTTCGAATTGGTATGTGCGGCTGCTTTTCTACAATCCTATGTTGCTTTTCTATGGACCGCGGAGGAAATGAATCATGATTCCTGCTTTTGCCTCGTGGGCCGCATTGTTTATGTATTAACTAGTATGCCTTTGTTTGAATTTAACATAGCATCATCTAATGCTACTTTTTTTTTATTTGCGTCACTTTATATGTTCTCTCTTTCACGTAAACGCTAATCATACTCCTTTTGGTTTGGTATGAACACATTCAAGGGCCCATTGCCAAAGATAGTGCCATACCAAATGAAGGTAATGAACACAATAAGGAATCTGAAGCCTTATCTGATGAAAGAAGTTCGTTTGTTAGTGGAGAGGGAACTATGTATACAAAGGCTATGAAGCACCTTCATGGTTTAAAATTGGTTAGTGTTAACATGCCGACTAAAGTAACTAATACGGGACACATTCAATTGGACTTCACTAAGGATCAACTTTAAGCCCATAATTTGTAAATTTTCCTTATCTTTTTGCTTTATACTTGGCTCTTTTCTCTATCAATTAAGGTCTTTCGATGTGCCAAGAGTACCTTTCCGAAGTCCTAGACAGGAAGGTGCATCCTGGGTTGATGTATAGTGCGACTTGTCTAACATAGTGGGTCATGTGGTATTTCCCCTTTCTTTTCCCTGATGGATATAATCTCTGTTTTGGCCAAGAAATATTAGTTTTGAGATAGTATGGTAGGGCAGGGCCGAGATTGCTACCTTTAGGCTTGTTCAATAAGGGGAGAGGAGCCCTTCTCTTCTTATTCCGGATTCCTGTCAAGTCAAAAGTCCTTTTTTCAAGTCAGTTGCCTTGCTTACAAACCTAGTAGTAGTGGATGGGCTTGCTAGGGATGTTCAAGATATGGTACCATGGTGTATCTTATTTGCGGAAGATATCGCGGTTAATTGATGAGACACTATTCTAAGTTTAAGTCATGGAGAAACACTTTAGTATCCAAAGGCTTTTGGACGAAGCAAGACTAAGAGTATTTAGAATGCAACGTTAGGACTTCTTAGGAGGAAGTACACATGGATGGCTAACAAGTATCTAAGAAAGATACTTTGGGCATCTTGGATAAATCATACGCGAGGAGGGAGAGATTGGTGAGGATGTTGCTCATGGGATAAGAACATATCAGGTAAAATGGAGGTGCGCTTCTAAACATTTTACGATTGTTATACAGTGAAAACTTTGTAGGACGACGATGAGGTCAGCAACGTCGCTTGGCTAATTTTGTTGGGCAACTAAGAAACATCTAACACATGAGATGTTCTGATAGGGATCAGACCCTAAGAGCTACGGCACTTCTTGGAAACAAAAGAAGAAGAGAAACCATAAGAGAAAGGGTAGAAGCTTTTAGTAGTTACCATATTATCTATGCCCGTTTGCTATTAGATTTATTCTTTAGTCCCAGTAGTTATTAAATATTCCTAGTCCTTTTATTACTAGTGCTTGATCTAATCTTTCTTTTCAGTAATTCTCTAGATTCTTCCTAATACGGAAGGTCTTTACTTTTTGTCTCTATAAGCAAGCAATTTAAGCAAAATTATAGGATAGTTTATTAACAGAACTTTATGAAGTAAACATGCTTTTGTTCTCAATGGTGAGACTCCATTGATAATCAGTCTAGGTGAGACTCCTAGAAGGCCTTAGTGTGACTCTAGGGTCTGTTTTCTTCATTGTTCTCTTTGCATATCTTTTCTGAGGTTATAAAACATCAAAACACTATTAACGGGTTCACGGCACCCTAAACAGCCCCAAAAATATATCTTTCAATCCTTAAGAACGAATGCTAGCTTCTCAATTGCAAAACCTAAAAACCTATAATCAGAAGCTTTAGCCCATCATAACTGATCATGGCACAGCCTTTTACACCCTTAGTAAGGTTCGTCCTACAACTATTTTGGCATCAGAGACAGTTGTTCCTGGTTCCACGTCATCTTAAAGTATGCTGTGACATGTTCATAACGAGATGAGTAACCAATCTCGTTCTTCGGCGGACTGAATTCTTGATATACAAAATATTTTAAGAAGGCATGAAGAGAAATTTGCTAATATCAGTATGAAGCTCGATAAGTTGGAAAAGGTGTTGCAGGTAGTATCCTGAAAAGTCACAAGAAGAGGGGAAGGTTGGTTAGCTCCAGGAAGCTTGGATTATTATCAACAGCTACAACCAAGGGATTGCATTGGTAATTAGAAGATAAGCACGTTTAAGATCAGCCACAAGATCTAGAAAAATCTAATAATGTCGAAAGTTCTGGAGATAAAGGGAAGAAGAATGCCTATCCAAACAATTTTCTTAGATCTTGAACCAACGAACGTGATGGATGGAAAGGAGGAGCCATGGCTTGTAGTACTTTAGCGTTTTCCAACTACATTGCATCTCCATATAGTTTGCCTATTTGTTGCATCCAACGGGGCGCATTGAGGCTAGAAAGGGAGCTATTCAGGAGGTTAGCTAACATGCTGAAGGGGGATACTTGTTTAGGATCCGTTTCTTTTGCCCGATAAGAAGATTAAAGAATTGAAAGATATTAGCCTCCAATTAAGTTACATTCTCAAAGCCCACGAAGTATTCTAAGAGATCTGAGGGGCACCAAATAAACCTCCATGAGTAGTATCAAGGCTCAAACTCGTCGGAGCGAGTTCTTTCAGTTGCGTTGGGGGTGGAATTGATCGGGATCAGACACTAAGAGATAGTGCATAGTCTTGAAAAAGGAAGAAGAGGATAAAACATAAATCGTCATAAAAAGGGCAGAAGCTTTTAGTAGTTACCGACTTACCGTAGTATCCAATTCAATTTGTTATTAGGTTTATTCTCTAGTTTAAGTAGTTCTTTATTTTCAAAGTCCTTTTGTTATTAGGGATCAGTCTATTCTTCTTTTTAGCAATCTTCTAGATTCTTTCTAGTAGGTAAGGTCTTTACTTTTCGTCGATATAAGCAAGCATTGTAAGCAAAATTGAAGAAGAGTTAATTAACAGAATTTTATGAAGCAAACATGCTTTCACTTGTCAATGAGACTCCATTGATTATTCTTCAAGGTGAGACTCCTACAGGGCCTCATTGATACAACATTTATTTTCTTTCTTGTTCTCTTTACTTATCTTTTCTGAGGTTATTAAACACCAAAACACTCTTCACGGGGTACGCTCAGAGCACCCTAAACTGCCCCAAGAATTTATCTTTCAATCCTTAAGCCCTAACACTAGCTTCTCAATTGCAAAACCTATAAACCAAGCTCTAGCCCACTGTTCCTGATCTGGAGCACCTTATATAACCTTGGTTAGGTCTGTCCTACATCACATTTAGCAGTTTTACCAATGTTTCAGTGGATGAGCGGCCATACGAGGAGGAATAGGATGAGAAACGAGGATGCTGTCAAGAAATTGGGAGTAGCATTTATTGAGGAAAAGATAAGGGAAAATCGCTTGATATGGTTTGATTATATCCAAAATAGTGGGGATCTTTTCCCTTGGGTATCCATGCATTAGCGAAATCTTTATATGCCCCAGTAAGAACTGATTGATGGGGTTAGACGAGGTAGGGGTACACCAGAAGTAACATGGATAGAAGCAGTGAAGAATTTTGGGCTTGCAATCACTAGCCTTTAGGCTTTTGAGAAAAGACCTTGAAGGAGTGTTTTGTAATGTTCTTAATTAGGGGAGAATGAAGAAATAGGGTTCACGTAGCCTACCTCAACTAGTTTGGACCGGCTTAGATGATGATGACAGTATAATTTTCTCTGGCCATCTGTAGACATACCTGGTATTGGGAATTTTGAAGATGGCATGCGATGCAAGTAAAAGTTACAGATAGTGGTTACAACTTTTGCTGCAATGACTATTATTTTCTCATGAAGAAAACAACTTGAATAAGTATGAGAAAACGAACAAACATTTTAGCTTGGGAAAACTGTTGATAGAGTTTCTGCTATTTTGGGGACACTGGCACTGATGTTCCAAAAATGACCTTTGGCATGAAGGGATCCTTGGTTCTATTTATCTTCCCCGCCCCCACCCTGTGGTGATCGTTGACCCTTTGTATATTAGGTTTCTGATGATCAAATTGGTTTGTGAAGATGCATGTACTTCCTAATTTTTTTTTTTTTTAATAACTTGGAGTATGTGATTTATATCGAACCTTGCAGGAAAGTTTGTTCCTGGTTGTTACACACTTGCAGTTTCGGAGGCACTTCCAGAGGATCTCCAGGTATGCAAGTCGAGTTTCTTTCCTTTTCAAGTCAGGTATAGTAATGCAGATTATTTCAAGAAACCAATTCTCCTGCTAAATTAGGACAGGGTTTCAATTGTTTTCTTTTCCTTGTTAAAACAGATTTGAAGTAAATTAAGAAAGAGAAAGAAGATATTGACATAAAGAAGAAAAGGTCAGGTCACTCAATCTGGAAACTAGTGGGAAAAACCGCTTCCAATTTTTTTTCTTGTCCTTAAAAAGGATTTCGAAAAAATAAAGATAGAAAGAAGGTAGTGACATAAAGAAGACGAGGTCACTGCATCTGGAAACTAGTGTGAAAATGCTGCCAGCTCTATATTTCAAGAACTTTGACATTGTGATTGTTCCGATATTGACCTGAATAAATTATTGAAAAATAGAAGGACATATCACAGAAGATCACTAAACCACTGTCTGACTGTTAATTTCTGGCGAGCATAGCTGATGATTTACATTGACAATGTGATGGTGGATTCGCTGAAGTTGGTCAACTGTGGTTGGGAGGGACCTGCACCAATGATGATTGGTTGTTTCGGCTATGGAGGTATTGTAGTTGATTGTTGGTGGGGGCTGCCAGTGGGGTGAGGGATATCGACGGGGCCGCTCGCATTTTAATCCCAGCTCTTTGGATTATGTGTCTAACACCGCTTGAATGAGATTAAAGGAGTCTTCCAGAATCTATATCCGCTCTTTATCTGGTGTGCCAGATGGCAGATATGTACGTATTGTATCCCTCTTTTTTGTCAGGCCAACTAACTGGGCCCTTAAGGTCTAGTGCTCTCATCCAAAGCCTGGGTACCTGCCGATATCTAGCCAAATGCAGCTCCCACCTCCCACACTTTCTCATTCCCTTTGACATTTCAACCTTGCAGGCTAGCCTATAATTTGTCTGCTCTGCCCCTCATCTAGGGGAACTGCAGATAAGATTGGCTTGTGGACCTCAGAGTAGCTGCTACTATTGTAGCGGATATTTTGATGGTGGTTCGTGGCAAAGATGAACTGTAGGTCTTGATTCTGTTAACTTTTTTCATGACTAGTCATGGGAATCAGAAAGTACATCCTCAATGACACGTCAATCATAATTTTTGCAATTACTATATATATAGAGACCAGACAAATTCAAAGGGAATTTATTTGGGTCTTAAATGAACATTGAATGCTGTGGACTAAAAACGTGTGAAGGTTATTAACCTACTATCCCTGATGACGAATATATTTGCACTTCAATGATCTTACAATGTTGAAAAACAACTTCCGAAAGCAAGGTCGTTATATATTCTGGCAATCTACCTTTTGTTTGATATGAAAAGGATGTAGATACGTTTGAAGCTGGCCCTGCTCTTTCGTTCTGTCTATAGATGTTTTTCCCCCTGTTTTACCACTTTAGTTTTTTGAAATAACTCGGATTGGGTATCATTTAAGTTGTCTGTATTATTGCAGAATCTTTGTCAAGATGAGCGCGTGATGTATATTCCACCCAAACGTGTATGAGTAGCTAGTTGGATGTCTCGCCACCAGTGCTCTTAGCATAGACAGAGCAACCTAATTAACAGTACCAGGGCTGAGTGGTTTTGTAAACCTAAAAAGTCCAGTTGAGATTTGTGTTTACGCTAATATTCTGTGTGGCATAACCAAGCTTTTTTTAGTGCTTCCCCGCTGTTTATTACATCACGTGATTTAAGTGGATGGATTTCTGGCTTCTGATTGCAGTTTCCAACATATGGCTGATATTACAGGGTAAGTTTAGCCATTGAGAACGGGCGATAGCATGATTCCATTTAAATGACACAAGTTGATTCCTCTAATTTATAGTGTATAATATGCTGTGTGCGCACCATGACAGTTTTGCATGGTGGTGACGGATTTTAGGTCATTGCTCAGTCCTAAATGGTTTGAGCAGACGTAGTGAACATGGCGGTCAACTCTGATCGATTGGACAGTCCCTCAAGCATTGAGGTGGACGGACTCGTCCCTGAGATATGAACTAATTCATGGGATTTAACACGATACTTTGGGATCTGGTATGCGGTGATCAAGGAGCTCCCTTGGTTAATTTGGATCTTCTAAAGCTACTCATTGCCAGATGTTGTGGGACGAGAAATTAGTTTCTTGGTTCCACCTGGCCACAAGACAAACGAGGCTCTTGTATACGATGACTTGTAACTCTTTGCATTGCGTGTAAGAGACGTACCACTCTGTTCTTGAGTAAGGGGTCCAAGAACTCTTCACTAAAGAAGAGGTTTGTAGCACAAAAAAATGAAACTTCCCGTGCATTCAAGGGCTACAAATTGATGGCAATAGCTTCATTGTTCCAATTCAGAGCCCCGAGCTAGGCAAACGAATGATCTCCAGCAGAAGGAAATAATAGCCGTTTACACTTTACAAGGTTAAAAACTTACTCGTTCCCGTCCGACCAACTAGAATTTGACCCCTTTGTCGACTCTATTCTATAGACAGGGCAGAATTACAACCAGGATCTAGAAGAAAGCACCGCCACTAGGACGAACGCCAGCAACCAACCATACTACCCCATCCTCAGCAGTAGAGGACCACCACCACAGACCCACGAGAAGCCCAAATGGAACAACAAACAAACTTTTGCCACCCATTGCCACTTTTACCTAACCTCTCCAATTAAAACAACCACCCACGTGTGTAGCAACAACCATCTTTTATAATAGAAAGCGTACTCCATCAGCTAGCTCGGATGGGTCAACCGTAGCCAGAAGCACCACCAGTGACCAACCCACATCAAAACTGCAGAAATCTACGTAAAGCAGAACATCCAAACATCCTTTGCTGTACCATCACCAACCACAAGTACCACACAAACACATCAAGCATACAAGTAGCGCACAGACAAACACTCTCAAGCTCAACTTTTTTATGTTCAGCTGTCCTCTCTCCTAGTCAATAACTCTGTCGCCCCTTTTGTAATTAAATCGTGCATTCTGCATAACTAGCTGATGGCTTGATTTTATCAACCGGCTATGTTTGGAGATCTTGCGAGGTACTTGGAATCCCTAAATGCCTGTAGACCTTTATTCGTTAGTTGATTAATGATTTATAGATGTGGTTTTGTACTAGTTCACTATCTGCTTTTATCTAATGACAATATATTTAGGTACTCAAAAGTAATTTATGTATTCAATCGGTTTTAGACTTTCACTTAGTCTGAGATAATTTGATTCTGTTTCGCACTGTTTTGGCATAATTTGTAGCTCTTTGACCTTCTAGGTCATCAATATACCATTAACTATAAGAATATATATACAGGTTCACGCATTTGAGGTCCGCTTTACATTTGCAACTACACTGGACAAGAAGTGCCTTAAAATATACTCTTGGAACAGTTTTAACAAATTTACATTCTATTTCGGGAAAATGAAAAGACAGCCCCCCTCAAGAATATCGAATTTGTGGGTCGACCCCCCCCCCCCCCCCCGGCCCGGGTTATTAATTTTTGCAATCGACCTCCTGAAATATTAATTTTTTGCAATTGAGGACAATCGCCATTTTTTGTATTCTAATTTAAGAATCGAGTGGCAAAAAGACAGAAATGCCCAACAAAGCTGAAATGCTTAGAATTTATGACAAACATGCCCCTCGGTGGTTCTTCTCTTTGAACCATTATTCCTTTTTTCGTCCATCATCCACAGCAAAGATTCGGCTGCAATGTCTTTATCTAGTTATGTTTCATGGATGGACTTGAGTGGAGAAGTTTATGTTGTGTGCAATTGTGGGCAAAAGACTTTGGTCAAACATTCTTGGACCTTAAAAATCTAGGGAGAAAATTTGTTGGATGTCAAAATTATGAGGTATGTATTATTCCTTTTACTGATTTGGTAGTAGATATGAAAATCATGTGGGTTTTGTAATAAAGGTGGTGTTTTCAGTTGAAGCATTCTTGCCCATATTTTGGTTGTTAACAAAAACCAAACAATCATTGCAGAACCACAACTCATGTGGATTTTTTAAGTGTTTTGATCCACCAACATACCCTAGAGGTCAAGATTTTGGAAGAAAAGTGTTGGATCAAGCGCTTAACAGTTGGCCGAAAGTTATAGCTGTTAGTAAGGGTACAACTTTATTTCCTTAAAGTTTCTCAGAACTGCATCTAGCATAAAGGGCTGCACCCATTACAGACGCCATGGGCAGGGTTGTTAAGCCCGTTGAATTCCAAGGGAGACACGGACCAATTTAAGGCTAACAATTTCCCCCACGATGTGGGCCGGGGGATTCAAACCCATGACCTTGTTCTGATACCACTTTTTGGATCAAGCGTTTACCACCAGGCCAAAAGTTATAGCTGTTAGCAAGGGTGCAACTTATATCCTTAAAGTTTCTCAGAACTGCATCTAGCAGAAGAGGCTTCATCCATTACAGGCGCCATGGGCAGGGATGTTAAGCCCGTTGAATCCTAAGGGAGACCCTGACCATTTAATGCTAACAAAAAGTTTTGCTTAAAAATCATGAATATCGTGCCAGAATATGGATTTAGATACGATTGTTCGCCAGCTAAGGATGGAGACTGACAAATTGACAAAGGAGCTCGGGAACTTGAGAAGAATGCATGAGAAGTTGCAGAGGAGCTGTAAACGACTGCAAAACAATAACATGGAGTTGCTAGCAACAAAGAAAAGTAGAAAATGGTGTGCAATAGTCAGAGTCTGTGTGTGTGTTTCTTTTTCATTTTTGTTTCTGGATTGTTGGTAGGAGAAAGAAATGGCCATTTGTTGTGTTTGGCATGAGAATTTGTAGCATTGCTGTTAGGAATGAAAGTAGTGGCCATTTATCTAGTTCCATGAGAATCTGTAGCAACATGTTGAGTTTAAACGTTTATGTTAAATTTTATGTACGGCGATTGTAATTCATTATTTTTGTTAAACTCTAAGAATTGTGATTGTCCCTGTGATTAAGTTTCTTTTCCACGCATTTAAAAAAAAATCTGCTTAATCTAAAGCATAAAGTAAGTTTCATGCTCATGCATTAAAAAAAAAAAAAGGAAAGAATGCTTTACACAAAGTAATAAACCTGCTTAACACAAAGTCATTAAGTTTCTTTTCCATGCAAAAGATTGCTTGACACACATGTAAGTGTTACGCCCAGGTTGTCAGAATGTCAAAGCATAATAATACAATACTTAGCCCTAAATATAAGTTCAAAAAGGCAACATAGTGCCCAAAACATAACAGCTTCTAAATAGATCCTATTCATTATCTCCTGCTATATTCTATTTCCATGTAGGCTTGTTTGTTGAACCTCGGCCTAAAAAGGGACATCCCCAAACCTTGTGCTTATTCTATTCTCAGATGAATGGGAGCAGTTGATCCTCTCCCTCTAGCTATGGAAGTTGTAGTAGCTCCCTTTCCTCTAGCATTGGACCCCTTACCTCTAGCTGCGGAAGTTGCAGCACCAACATTCTCAACCCCAGCTCCTCTTCCTTTAGCAATAGAAGTTGCAGCATTGAAGCTCTCAACAGCTATTGTTTGTCTTCCTCTAGCTACTCCTCTTTCTCTAGCTGTCCTCTGCCCCTTACTCTTCCATTACCTATAGCAATATTCCGCACATAAGTTTTACTTACATGCTGCAAAGTCTTTTGAAATGCCTATAATGAGAATGTTACTAGATATGAAAGTCATCTAACTGAACTGACCAAACTCACATTCATAGTTTGAAGTTAAAGGACATGTACTTGTATAGCCTCTCTCACACTAGGACTATCTGATCTTCCAATGGTGTTATTTATGTCATTCATGTTTTTTATTATCTAATTAACAGGATCATGTAAGTGGTGTTAATAATCCATTTTGAAATGAGTAATGGAAGCATAAGTCATAAAAGTAACAACACCTGAGCTGTAATCAAACTCCTAATTGAAGCCATTGAAGGAGACAATGTCAGTTCTGTCCCTATAATTGTCCTAGCACCACTATCAACACCAGGACCACTGTTAACACAGCATCACTTGCACCAACAACTCTATCAACACTAGGACCAGTAGCACCAACACCACTGTCAACAATAGCTCTACTGTCAACACCATCATTATTTGCACCACCATCAATGTCAATACCAGCACTACTTCCCCTGCATGCACCTTTTCCCTTTCTTGCACCTCCACCAACAATATCTCTTCCTGCCTGCACCTCTCTCTCTCACTCTCTCTCTCTCGCTCTCTTTCGCTCTCTCATTACCACTAGGATTGATCCATGAATTTTTCAGTGTCTGCACATGAAACAAAGTATATCAAACTACAAGTTTTGGTACTTTATTGTCAAGTACAATACCTCAATATCTAACAATGTACCTCAACAACTGATGATCCAGTGCCATGATTTGTTGTAGCCGTAGACCTCCTAATATTATGCCAGGTTGTTTGTAATTGCTACAGCTTAGCTTTTGAGGATTCCTTCTCACTGTAAATTTATTCTTTCTAGGCTGGCTTTTAGGCTCATCAACTGCCTTCCTCCTAAGCTTCTTTGGCCTACTAGGGGCTCTCAACACAGTAGGTGGCAAAATATCATCAAATAGGGTCATTTTCGATTGTAATTTGTTAGGCACGTAAATAATAACAAGCTTGTAAGACCTGATGTTTGCCTCCCTATGATAACACTTGTCAACATATATAACAGGGTCCAAATTGTTATGGACCAAACATTTAGTAGCAGGAACACAAATTATGCATGTGAGCTCCCACAGGCTATAAGTGCAACATTTAGCATCCAAATCAACAATGCATGTAGTTAGCAGCTGAGTAACTTCAAAGATGTAGTCTCCAGAGATTGCCACCACCCAATTCCTAGCCTCATCCATTATTAATTCTAACTCCTCCTTGATCCTTGGAGAAAGCACTATATCCTACTTTTCAAATAATTCCTCTTCTCTTGGTACCTATTCATTAACTATCTTGTAATCATCTTCAGCATTGTTACCACTAGTTTGTCCTACTTTCCTTAATATATTGATTAAAGGATTCAGATATGTTGTTAGATAGGATGTGACACTTGGCCCTACTATTGAAAAATGCCCTACACCATGTTTCAGGTGACTCTCTCATTAAGTACTCATAGGCAGCTGCTTTCTTTCCTTTAAGCTTGTCCATGTAATAGACAAACTTAGGCTTTATAGAAGAAGATGCAGCCACCCACATCAACTTAAAGCTCCTTGTCGTCATTGTATCCTACACTCTTGAAATTGACATACATATGCCTCGTACAGAACCTATGGTCAACATGTGGCAACAGTATTTTAAAAGCTTCAACTAAACCCTGTTAAAGAGGACAAAAAAAAAACATACGGAGTATAATACATAAATGTGTTATCAATAAATGTAAACCCTTATAATAAAGTAAAATGCACAATCCAATATAAAGTTACCTTTTGTCTATCAGATATGAAAGTGCATTCTCTTACTTCTGAACCTCCAAAGTAATGAATCAACTGTTCTAAAAACCAACACCAACTGTCTTTTATTTCTTGCTCAACACAACAATGGCTAGGGGTACATTTGGTCATTTGTAGCCCTCCCCATAGCATGCATCAACAGTCCACCATATGCTCCCTTCAAATAAAAAGCATCCAATCCAATGAATGGCCTACAACCACTAAGGAACCCTACTTTCTGAGCTTCAAACTGCAAGAACATTCTCTGAAACACTAGCATCTCATCATTGAGCAAAGTACTTTCCACCTTAAGCAATGCCATTCTGCCTAGATTTTGCTTCCTTATAACTGCAAAGTAGTCCCAAAGCCTTTTGTATTGATCTCTGTAACTACCATTCATCATTTCCATGGCCATTTTCTTGGCTTTATACAAAACATGAAGTTCAACAATCTGGTTCTGCTCTTTCCTAACAAATTTCTTCATTAACATCACACTTCAATTTGAGTTATCCATCAACCTGTCCAAGTACTTGTTGGCCAACAAAGTAGCATTATAGTGCTTGTTGTTGTGCTTCGTAAGGCATCTATGCTTCACCTCACCTTTCATAACCCTTTCCTTCAAGCTTTTGATTTGATATGTGCTAGAACCCCTGTGCATGAAAGATGCATGTATTCTCCACCCACAATTAAATTTACACACAACAGTAACTCTATGACCTTCATTCTTTTTGTACTTGTATTGATAACCCTATTGTATTGAATGTTCCCTCAAAGCAGTCTTAAATTCTGTTGCATTTGCTAATATCATCCCCAGCTTTAGGTCAACATGTTTTATATTCCTTGACTTATCAAATTCATGATACTTCTCAGTGGGTTCATCATCCCCAGAATTTTTAGGACTGTGGAGAGACTTCCCATCACTGTTAACCTCTTTAAAGTCTTTAATATGAATAGACTCCCCATCACTGTCCTCTTCATTCACAATCATGTCCTCTTAATGTTTGATGCCAAAGAAAGTGGGTTCGTACCTACGCGGAGGTGCCACAAAGGCTGTAATCCGAGTCAGCTTCCAAGTATGCAAAGTGAGAGACAGTGAGGATGGAGTAAGGGCAGAGAGCAAGGCTTCCCAGATAGGCCGTGAGGAGTAACAGTGCTGCGGAGGCAAGGCTGAGATGCACAAGGCCGGCAGTCGACAGTCCAAGTCAAGGTCCGAGTCAGGGTCCAATGTTACGGTTCAAAATTAAGGTCTAAAGTGATGTCTAATTTGTGTTTCTCTCTAGAATCTAAGAGCTCTCAAATTCTAGAGTGAGAAAGTCAATTTTAAAGAATGAGCAAAAAGTCCCTTTTTGAGTCATAAAGTCCACTATTTATAGGAAACAGTGTGCCTGTGTCATCAAGTGCCACATGTCATCCCCCGAGAGTGACACGTCACCAGGGAGTCCAAAAATACCGGTTCTCCGTTGGACTGTCCGTTCCCAAATTTGCACCGCCTTGCCCCACACAGCGTCACTCTACCTATCTGAGAAGGCTGAAGACACCGTGACGGCATGATCAGAGTAAGCCTGTTGCCCCAGCCACCGGTCCAAGCCCTCACTGAATTCCACAAGTGCGTTCAAAGACGCGTAGAGAACCTGACAGCGGTGAGGGTTGCCCCTGTAGCCAACTGCCAGGCAAACTAAGCGCGATGCCCTGCAAAGACTGTTCCCGTCTCGGAGTGACTCGGGGGTCATCGTCCTGGGGGCGCCGATGATCACCGGTAACGTGAGTGGACATGATCGCAGCTCAGTGCCTAGTGTCATGCAAGTCACCCCAGACGGTGATAGCTTTTTGGTAACGAATCTATCCTGCTGCGAAGGGTCCTCATGCCGGAGCACTACGAACGAAGCCCCTCGGAATGCTGCACACTCTAGAGAGTGGGTGAAAGCATGTTCCACATCCATGGCAGGGGCGCATGGTGTGGTGAATTAGTGTGATGTCGGGAGGCCTGTAACATGATTGTGGCATATGGGCGCGATACCAACGGCATAAGACATTAATTGTGGCGCATAGGCGCTGTGCCTACAGCACGAGATATGATTGTGGCGCATGAGTGCGATGCCAATGGCATGGGACATTGATTGTGGCGCATGGGCTTGATGCCAACGGCATGAGACATTGATTGTGGCACATGGGCGGGGTGCCAACGGCATGAGGCATTGATTGTGGTGCATGGGCGTGGTGACAACCGTCACGGAGATAATACCTGGTGCCGGGGCACGTATCATGAAAATGGCTCACGGGCGTGACGACGAATGTCGCAGAGACAATACCTAGTGCCGGGGCACATATCGCGAAAGTGGCGCACGAGTTCGGCTACAAACGTCACGGAGACGGCGCATAAGCGTGCGTCGGGTGTCCCAGAGACAGGGCATGAGCCAAGTGTGTATGTTATACAATAATGATAAATGTGATCTTTAGTAATGACACAGTTGGGAATGATGACACACAGTCATCGGCGTCGGGTCATTCGGCAGTAGCGCGGGACTTTGGCCGACAGTCGTCATGGGGGTAGTGCGTGGTCCCTAGTGATAGACAACGGACGTCGCAAGGTTGGTGTACGAATGTCAGTAAACATCCCAAAGGTGTAAAGACTCAATTGCGTGGGAGAGGAGGCCAAAGGCCAAAAATTAAGGGAAGCCAAGGCCACCACCGTAGAGGAGACTGAGGCCGACCCCTTGGGGAGGCCGACGCACACCCTAAAGGGTGGCCAAGACCAAGACCAGTTCCCCTGGAGGGGGGCCAAGGCCAGTCCCCCTTTTTGTGAACTTCGGGTGCGCCAACAGTAGGTATTTTGATGGACAATGACGAATCCGAAAGTTGTGTCACGATGAGCATGTTGCCGTGAGTCGTACCCACATGACGAACAAGGTGCCAAAGTCACATGCGAAGCGTACAAAGCGAACAAAGTGCGAAAAAGACTTTGTGAGAAAAGTGAACAACCGGGGGGGAAGGCCAAGGCCAACCCCCATGGAGGCCGAGGCCGACCCCATGGGGTTGGCCAAGGCCTTTGGCCTTTGACCCCGTCGCTCCGGTTGCGCTGTCGGACGATGTTTTTGATGAACAGGTGTTCAGGTGGTTGCAGTGTGACAAACATGCTACCGTGAGTCACGTTAACGTGAAATAATTGGCTCCTAAGTCGCGCACGAAGAGTACAAAGTGAAAAACTGCAAGTGACTTGGGCGCTCGCACTTTGACCGGTTCGATGCGTTGAAAAGTTGATCGTTGAATGTGTCTACGTGTTTGTGCGAAGAGGGACCCCTAGTGGGCCCTTAGGTAGGACCAGAATAGGTTGAAAGCAATGTTTTAATTAATACCATAACTCAACTCTTCATTATTCAACTACTTATTAATGTTTTCGAACACATTTAGATCCACGTCAATAAGTTTATCACAAAGTGCATCACCCGCAACAAGGTACTCAAAGTCAGCAGCACTAGAAGCTTCACTATCACTATTAGACCCACTTTCTCCACCATCCTTATTAGTTGCACCAACATCGTCACCTAAACCAACCCTACTATTCTCATCTTTATTTCCATTACCTTTATTATCAACTACTTCATCAGTAGCTCCATCAACTCCTCCCTCACTCACACCTGTATGCTCAACATACACCATCACTACATCACTCACACTCATGAAAAGATTGAACATTGCTAACATATCCATATCACTGACAAACATCCTAAGCTCCAAACTAACAGGAAATTTGTAATATAAGCTACAAGATTCAAGATTTTCAACCCCAAACACATTGGTGTCATCTTTCAAGTCAAGCATAGAGTACAGATCATAATCTATCGAACCCCCGTTATAATTGCCATGTGCAAAATCAATCTTACCACCATGGTAAACTTGTATGCCAAACAAACAGCTATTTGGAGCCACGTTACTGTTGAAAAAAATATATTTAAAATACAAAAAGCACCCAAACCGACAGATCTTTGTGGAGAAAATTTGCCACTTCACAGATATTGTCAACAATGTTATGCATATAAAAAAAACAAAAAGGGACCCAAACGAATGATTCTTCATGCATGCATAAAAAGGCAAAACCCTAACCTATATGAATCAAAGCAAATGCCACTCAATGAATCAAACCCTAACCTATATGGAGCAAAGCAAATTATCAGAATTTTATAGGTTTGGGGTTACGAAATTGATTAGAATGGAGAAGACATACCTTTATATATCAATGCCAATAGTCGCGGTATTTTAGCCCCTGTTGTCTCCTTTTTTTCCAATCATTTTCTATTTCCCTCCTTCGAGTCTAATTCGCTTAGGTTTTGGATGAGAGAAAGAGGAATAGGGGAATTTGGGAGAAGTTAGGGATGAGAGAAGTAAGAGAAGTGTCTGTCGATTTTTCCCCCAACCGCAACAAGCAATTTATGGATATTTTCAGGATATCAAAATTAATTACCCTACTCCACAACAATCATTGACTTATAAGGCTACAATGGTCTTTTTACGAGCTTAATTTAGTCAGGCATAATTATTGATAGTTCAGGGGGTCAAATGAAAAAAATTAATACTTGATGGGGTCAACCCCCAAACTTTGTCATTTTTCCTACTACTTTCGGAAGATAAGTTCCAGTTAATCACTATTGGAACTTGAGTGATTTATATATGATGCATCAAGCATACCCAGTTACTAAGTTGATAGCTTTTGTAAATTTCCTACTTTTTGGCTCTAAAAATTAGGTCGAGTGTAACTTGTGTCACTGGAATTTTTTTGATAATCATAGCAAGTTCATTGGTGATTTCAGGGTGTTATATCATTTTAATCAGTGAATGTATTAACACAAATAGTCTTCCTTTTGAGTCTATAAATAAATTTCTACAATTGATACTTCCATGTTGTGATCAGCAAAGAGATATTGTGCAGGCTTAGAACTGAGGATCTTGATTTGAATTTTATTTTTTTTAGTTTTAATGAAACTTATAATTTTATTTTTTGGATTTATACAATGTGATATATTGTATTTAGTGAATATATAATTTGATGTGTTCAGTGTTAGCTGAGGGTGTTTATGACTAATTTTTTTTTATTTGTATTACTTGAAAATTGGTAAAGGATTAATCCTACTTTAAGGAATTGAATTTTGTTGGATTGGTTGGTTAGAGGTAATTGTTTGAAACAGATTTAAATTTATAAAAAATAAAAACCTTTTTTTAACTTTTAGCGATAAAATTCTGTTGCTAAAAGTCCTTCTACAGATCAATAAATATTTTTAGAGATAGATATTTAGTGACAAAATTAATGTCTTTAAAGACTCTTGCTATAGACTTTCAGTGACGAAATTTTGTCGTTAAAAGTTTTAAGAAAAAAATTTAGAAAATAGACAAATATATAGAAAGTACATTTGGCAACGAAAAATTATGTTGCTAAAAGTAATTAGTTCCGTCAGTAAAAATTAATTTTTTGTCGACAGACGACCAAATTCCATCGCTAATCTTTTAGCGACGGGATTTTTACCTACGGTCTATCGCTAAAAGTCTTTACCGACAAAATATCTACTTTTAGCGACGAAAAATTCCATCACTAAAAGTGGATTTTCTTGTAGTGCTAATTCTAACTCTAAATAATTGGTTTGGCTTCGACAAGAGGGGTTAAATGGCCTACATATCTGGTCGGACAAATCATAATGAAAACCATTGTTGTTCGACTCAGACCCTACGTGTCGTGACCTACACTTCGGTATTAGACTCGAACTAAGGAAGGAAATGAAAAGACTCTTTATGATAATTTTTGTGTAATATAAATGGAAATGTTATTGCGGAGAAGGGAAACACTTTACACCAACATATTAAACTAGTCTATAAAGCAATAAATATATCTTGCTAGTATGCTTGCCTAGAAGACTTGGGAACGCTTTGTGAAGGATCCACGATGCTGCAAGTGACTTGAAAGTATTTAGAAATGAGTATAAATTGCTAAATTATCTTAAGAGATGATCTGCCACTTTTATTAGAGAAATGGTATAAAATCTCTAGGGTGAAAAGGTTAATCATTAAAAATGTAACCCAAAGACCTTATTTATAGAGGTCTAGGGTGCTAAAAATGATAAAGATAACCATCTCAATCTGTGATCCAGAAATAAACTAGAATATTTGATAAAAATCGCACACTGATAAAAGTCAACTACGACCAAACTGACCGGTTCATCCCATAATCTTTTAATATATTTCTTTCGAAATTTGAAAATTATCTGCCTCTAATTAAGTAATTATTTCTAATTAATTAGATGAGATGTACCAGATTCAGAATCATCTTCATGTTACATATAAATCAGATTAAATCACTTGTATCAAGGATAAATTAAAAAAAAATCTGAAACCTTCTAAATAAATCACACTCTTCTATAGACTAGACCCATTAAATGGACTGGACTGGCCTGGGTCTAATTATTGGACTGGGCTAGATTGCTGGATGACTGGACTGGACTGGAATAATGGACCTGACTAATTAATAGACCAGATTAAATTAATGAAGATTGATATATTATTAGGCCTAGACCCGTTATAATAAACCTTAATTAATAATAAAGTCCGATAATCATTTAATAAATTAAAGACTACAAAAATAGGAGGCCTACAGTGACCGATTTGCAAACATTCCCGAATCCCAGAGTAAAATGACCAGTAGGTGGACATAAGCTTGATGTCTTTGGCCAGTCTTCATCTGAAAAAGGACAAAAATTTAGCAATGGTGAGTATCACTTCTTCAATCGTGGAAGGAAGTCTTCACAGCGGTCCTGTACTACGCTTAAAAACAAGAAGCTGTGAGATTGACAAGGATTTGGTCTGTTCTTGCGGAGATTAGCTAACCTTTCTGGCATCATGTGAAAGGTAGTCTCAATTGTGATTAGAAAATTTTCCAAATGTATTTGCAAAAAACATGTACGTTTTGTGTCAAATGGTACACAAAGTGCATGATCAGAGACTCTTTCTCCTGGGCCCTCGCGGTGATTGATGTAATTGATTTCTGAATGTGGCTGTACGCTGTGGCCTCTGCTTAATATTCTATATATGCAAGCAGAGATGGTACCTTTCGTCCTTTGGCCTTCTGCATGCGGTGATACCACCTGCATGTTGTTCCGTCGTCCGGCTAGATATACAGGAGGAACAATTCTTGTATGCTTCGCAATATTAATGGAGATTGTAGAAACCTGTTCGTTTTTCGTCGTTCTTTCTCGTTTGCATGCAATCAAAATTAAAAGGGGGAACTTATTTTGTGCTCAAGTCAAAAGGCTTTGGATCACCGGATCTTCCATTCTCAAACACCTACCCCGAGGAAGCCTTCTAATGAGCATCCAAGGGACTCAAGCTCAAGTCTAGTATTGTACTAATGTGAGATGGAGGACGTATCAGTTACCACAAACAGGGTTGTCTGTCTGTGGCCTTCTTTGGCTCTCTTATTATTTGAAATCTTATTTTCCGTCTCAGGAACAGTGGGTTACCCAGAAAAATTCGTAGGAAATTAGAAGGGATAAAAAGCAATGGCATGTAAAAAGCTATAATTGTCATCGAACATTACTATGACATCTCACACAATATTTGAGGTTAGTAACAAGACAACGGCAATTCAGCGCAAGTTGAACTCAGATTGTGAAACTCAAGATATAGGCTTCAATATATACATCTTGCATGCATGAGATTCCATGGTAGCCGTCAGGTTTCCAACAAATCGTCTCTTCAAAGTTTTGTGCTGCATGATGTACACACCAAGTAAGATTAGACATGGTAAATGGGACAAACAAAGGCAATACCTTAAATCTAGCACCCAAAGGCTACCTCCCAAACATCTCTTGCCATGACAACACTCTTGGGAGGAATCCCAATGTCGTCCCAATGGGCTGCAATGGAAATACGTCTAGGGCCACGGTTGACAAGGAGCACTGCTACTCTAAAGTCCGAGAGGGGCCCTGCCCAAACCTGGTGAAAGGAAGGTGGTTGAGCGTTCTGGGGGGGGACCCATAGAGTACTTTGGATATTGCCCAAATGCTAAAATGAACAATGTATTCATCTTTTGTCAACCCTCCATTTCTCACTTCAAGCATGTCAGGGTCTGTGCAACAACAATTAGTAGAGACCAATTTCATTGTAAGAATTTGATACCAAAAATATTCAAAAAGATGGTAATCACATGGTACATAGACAAGTAAATCTATTAGGACTTGATAGATACAAACCATTCCAGCCACCAGGCCTTGCAAGCTCTGCATAATATTCATTCATGTCTGCGCGAGAGACCATGCTGTTGGACAGCCAAAAGTTTGGAAGGAAGATTACAACCAAGGTCTGTAAATAAAAAACATAAATTCCGAGTGCATAAATGATCTCACCTTTCCCATGTATCAGTTATATCATTAGTAGTTCTCCAGCTATTGCCTACTTCAGCACCCCACAAAGCTGGGTGCATGTCGCCCCTAGAATAAAAGATATATTTAGGCCAACAAGAAGCATGACAGCATGGCTATGAGAATCTCACTATAAAGAGAAATCATAATGACCATTCGCATAGTGAGAAGAAAATAGTCCGGCCAGCCTTCATTAAAGCTCTGGTCATAACAGGGTACCTAAAAAAAAAGGAAGAAGAAAATAGCAGTATGTTCACAAATTAGATAACTAAGAACGATAGCCACCATGAAGTACGGTTTTCCAGTTATTCTTACCGAACAGTAGGCTTCGAGCCATCGTTGTTACAGTTGTCATACTTCAAATAGTCAATACCCTGTGGAAATTGCATGTCCATATTTACGTCAAGAAGAATCATACTAGAGATTGAGATTGCCACTAAAAGAGCCACTAGAAATTCTACCCATGAAGCGAAGGTTTTAGCATCATTATCCTCATGACCAAGTGAACCAGGCATGGTTTTGCTACAAGTGAAATACCTGTAAAATAGAGGTAAGCACATCCATTTACAACAGCCGTTAAAAATCACCTATCATGAATCATGATCGAACCACCGTTAAGTGTAGAGTCGTCCTACCCTGCATCTGAGTAGATTCCTAGCTTAAGACCCTTGCCGTGAACATAGTCTGCAAGAGCTTTGATGCCAGAAGGAAATGTGGATTTCTTAGGCACTAGATTACCCTGAAATCGAAATTCCCATTTTGGAGTGCAAAGACTAGTCAATTCCAGTCACAAGAAAACGTACCAAGGAATAACAGATAGAAAAACATGACGAACCTTTTCATCACGGGCGATTTCAGCCCAGCAATCATCTGTTTAAACAAAGTTAAGTTATTCATCAGCTGCTCCGCTCATATATATATATATATATATATATATATATGGAGCTGATCCGTTGATAGCGCTAGCAAAATGGGGTATTTTGCTAGCGCGATCTGACCGTCCATCCTGAAAGATGGACGGTCCAGATCGCGCCTTTTTCCAAAACTGACACCCGTCCGCCATACTGTCTCGCGGACGGCAGTTTTACCTTTTTGCCCTCCTCCCATGTCCGCGAGACTGTCTCGCGGACGCCTTTTTGTTCCTGACATGTGTCAGGAAAAAGGTGTCCGCCATACTGTATGGCGGACGATCTCTAGGCTGACACATGTCAGGGCCTGTCCTCTCGGTCGCCTATAAAGTCTCGGGCGTGAGCCCCGAGAACTGTCCCCTTGGTCGCGTAGAAAGTCTCCCTAATTCTCGGTTCTTTCAGCAAAATTTTTGCGGGGCTTTCAGATTCACTTGCTTCCATTTTCAGCACCCTTCAAGCTTTTCTTGGAGTAACACACTTGGTTCAAGCATCACTCAAGCAAGGTAAAGTTTGTGATCTTGCTACCGTTTATCTTAGTAATTTTAATTTGTTATGTTCAGTAAATATATAATTAGCAAAATAGGAGACACTTTTGAGATTATGTATATGGTATCCTAAATCGGTCTAATCGTCAAGATAATTTTGAGATAATAAGCGTATTCTATTTCTACATAGGTCTTTTTCACAATGTCTGATTTCGTATCGAGCTCCAGCACCCCCGTAGATGCTAGTGATCCGTATCTAGGACGAACCTTTCAAACGTTGGAAGAAGCTGGAGAATGTTTTCGAGCTTATTCATTGAGGGTTGGTTTTGGCATTAGAATAAAGACTACAAGAACAAGCAACGTAACAAAAAGGATATGCTCTCGCTTATACGAGTGTCATAGGGGCAGAAACCCAGTGCAAAATGAGACACGCGTAGGCAACGATGACAGTGATGATGACGAAATAGGGTATGCGCGGAGAAGACGGGATTGCTTTGCGCGCACGAATTGCCAGGTCAAGATGTTCGTAAGCTATAAAGCCAAACAAGATCATTGGCTTATTACCAGCCTGGAACTGGCACACAATCACCCGTTAGTAACCCCTTCTAAGGTGAGTCAGATGCATCAACACAAGAAGATGGGTAAGGTCGCGAGGAGCCTAATTCACACAATGAGCGATGCGCGGCTAGGACCTACCGACATGATTAATGTTCTTGCTGAACAGGCTGGGGGAATTCAAAATTTAAACTTTAACACGACAGACGTTCGTAACGCGGTCCGAACCCATAGACGAGCCGCGTATGACCTCAATGATGCGCAAGCGACAATGAGCCTATTGAAACGGATGCAGATGGAGGACCCGCAGTTTACCTTCGACTATAAACTTGACGACGAGCATCGAGTTAGCACAATTTTTTGGGTCGACGGTCGTTCGAGGCTAGCTTATAAGCATTTTGGGGATGTCGTGACTTTCGACACCACATACCGTACCAACAAGTACTCGATGCCGTTCGCTCCTTTCACGGGCGTCAATCATCATTATCACTCCATCCTGTTCGGGTTCGCCTTGTTAAGGGACGAGAGCGAGAGTTCTTTTGAATGGTTGTTTAGGGTGTGGCTGGAAGCAATGAACTTCAAAGCACCGACTGTTATCATCACCGATCAAGATTTGGCAATGAAGAAGGCTATTGCTACCGTCTTCCCAGATACTCGACACAACTTGTGCACTTGGCACATAAGCAACAAATACCCGGAACGTCTGCATCACATGTACGCAAAGTATCCAGACTTTAAACAGGATTTTGACAAATGCGTCCTCAAGTCATTAACGATTGAGGAATTCGAGGAGAGGTGGGAAAAGCTTGTTCGGGATTACTCATTGCAAGACAACGAGTGGCTCCAGCACTTGTACGGGCTCAAAGAGCAATGGATTGGTGTTTACACGAGAAGTCATTTTTCTGCGGGCATGAAAACGACGGGCAGGAGTGAATCTATGAATGCCACGTTCGATAATTATGTGGGTACAGCTACCAATTTGAAGAGTTTCGTCACATCAGCACAAAAAGCGGTTGCGTCGTTGTTCGTGAAAGAAAGGGCTGCAGACTTTGCAACCACGTACAAGCAAAGGAGAAGGTTGCTTGAGACCCCGCTGGAGCTGAACGGTGCCAAAGTCTATACGAAGGAGATCTTCCTGCTATACCAAGTAGAGCTGCAAAAATCGGGCCGATACAGTATATATAAGGTGGCAGAAAAGTCGTCGCGTGAGTACAAGGTTTATTCGCTCGTGAATGACCTCGTCCCTGAGAAGCTGCGCAGAATTTATACGGTGACCCACGACACATTGACGGACTCGGTGACATGTGTTTGTAAGAAGTTTGAGTTCCATGGCATCCTGTGTAGACACATTCTGCGGTTTTTCACACAGAAGAATATCAGGACAATCCCCGATAAATACGTCCTGCCACGTTGGACGAAAGGTGCAAACAGGTTGCACGGTACCATTTCCTTTCCGGAGCACCCGTATACTGACTTTGAAGAATCAGAGACGTTGCGGTATAATCATCTGGTGACGATGTTCACCCGTTTGTCCGTAAAGGGTGCTGCTACAATGGTCGGATATAAACATCTCCTCGAGGTAGCTCAGCAGCAAGAGCCCATCGTCGACCAATTGGAAGCAGCTTCAGTCAGCAATGCGGTTGACACCGAGCCTACGACGGGATCAGAAGATGACGAGCCGGGGGAGGGAGCCGACAATGATATCCGGCCTTCGGATCCAATTATATCGCAAACGAAAGGCCGCAAGAGATCTACGCGGATGAAAAGCTCTATTGAGACGGCAAGTCAACCAAAAAAGCTAAGAAGGTGTGCATTGTGCAACAAAATGACAGACCACGACAAGCGGAACCATTACAAGGCACTGGGGATAAGTCCAGTGCCTTTGCAAGACGGGGAAGAAGATGATGCCGAGGATGAGGACGAACAAGCTGCAGTGGAACTTTAGTGTACTGAATATTTTGTAATAATCTTTTATGAGCCATCAAAAGTGTCGGACATTTTGTAATAATATTTTAGTAATGACTCGTTTGTAATAACCTTTACAATCATTTTTTTATACGTGATTTCTTACACTGTCCGCTACACTGCGCAGCACAACATTAGAAACCTAAGGTATTAAAGAATACCCCCCCTACAACACTTAGTTTTTTTTTTGTTTTGGTTCACTTCTCTGCGTCCGCTATACTATGTAGCGGACGGCCCCGCAGAATACCCCCCCTACAACACTTAGTTTTTTTTGGTTTTGGTTTACTTCTCTGCGTCCGCTATACTATGTAGCGGACGGCCCCGCAGAATTGGTTCACTTCTCTGCGTCCGCTATACTATGTAGCGGACGGCCCCGCAGAATACCCCCCTACAACACTTAGTTTTTTTTTTGTTTTGGTTCACTTCTCTGCGTCCGCTATACTATGTAGCGGACGGCCCCGCAGAATACCCCCCTACAACACTTAGTTTTTTTTTGTTTTGGTTCACTTCTCTGCGTCCGCTACTATGTAGCGGACGGCCCCGCAGAATACCCCCTTACAATACTTAGTTTTTTTTTGTTTTGGTTAACTTCTCTGTGTCCGCTATACTATGTAGCGGAAGGCCCCGCAGAATACCCCCCCTACAACACTTAGTTTTTTTTTGTTTTGGTTCACTTCTCTGCGTCCGCTATACTATGTAGCGGACGGCCCCGCAGAATACCCCCCCTACAACACTTAGTTTTTTTTGTTTTGGTTCACTTCTCTGCGTCCGCTATACTATGTAGCGGACGGCCCCGCAGAATACCCTCCCTACAACACTTAGTTTTTTTTTTTGTTTTGGTTCACTTCTCTGCGTCCGCTATACTATGTAGCGGACGGCCCCGCAGAATACCCCCCCTACAACACTTAGTTTTTTTTTGTTTTGGTTCACTTCTCTGCGTCTGCTATACTATGTAGCGGACGGCCCCGCAGAATTGGTTCACTTCTCTGCGTCCGCTATACTATGTAGCGGACGGCCCCGCAGAATACCCCCCTACAACACTTAGTTTTTTTTTTGTTTTGGTTCACTTCTCTGCGTCCGCTATACTATGTAGCGGATGGCCCCGCAGAATACCCCCCTACAACACTTAGTTTTTTTTTTGTTTTGGTTCACTTCTCTGCGTCCGCTATACTATGTAGCGGACGGCCCCGCAGAATACCCCCCCTACAACACTTAGTTTTTTTTTGGTTTTGGTTCACTTCTCTGCGTCCGCTATACTATGCAGCGGACGGCCCCGCAGAATTGGTTCACTTCTCTGCGTCCGCTATACTATGTAGCGGACGGCCCCGCAGAATACCCCCCTACAACACTTAGTTTTTTTTTGTTTTGGTTCACTTCTCTGCGTCCGCTATACTATGTAGCGGACGGCCCCGCAGAATACCCCCCCTACAACACTTAGTTTTTTTTTGTTTTGGTTCACTTCTCTGCGTCCGCTATACTATGTAGCGGACGGCCCCGCAGAATACCCCCCTACAACACTTAGTTTTTTTTTTTGTTTTGGTTCACTTCTCTGCGTCCGCTATACTATGTAGCGGACGGCCCCGCAGATACACAGATTATCGAACACTTGGTTATTTTTTGAACACTTGCCCTGCAGATAGACAGATATCCAACACTTGGTTTCCCACCGTTAAATCATATTGGTCAATAAAATCAATCGCATTCAATAAATTTTTTTTAAAAAAGTGTTGTAACGTTACAATGTGAATTGGGGAACATCATCTCTCGCGGGAATGATGTTCCTTACACGGATTTACAATAAACCTAATAGCTCTAGGCCGGCCATTCATAATTTGCCAAGCAATCCTATACCTAAAGTCTTGTATGCATTCTTCGCTCCAGACAGTCTTCTTGAGGCTCTCAGACCGGCAAATGTAATCCATGTACATGCAGAGGAAGACGCCGCAGTCCGAGGAATTATGTTGCTTGGGCCTACTCCTCTTCAATCGGAAAATGAGGACCGGCCTGCGCGATACCTTCTCCCGACGCCTACCATTGACCAGGGCAGCAAAAAGATTCTGCGAGAACCATAATAAGCATTAAACATAGCTAGCAAAATAAGATTAATCAGTTTTATAATATGCAAGTTACAACAAGAAGGAAACAGGATCTTACCATGGCATCCAACTGGCCTATGCCTCGGTACATATCAATCACAGGCATCACGTCGGTATCGTCGTAGAGACTGTCGACGACTGAAACCGTGCTCTGTAATGGTTCGTAGCAAACCAAGTACCAGTGGGCATTCCCTAAAAAGGGGATTAGAAACACGTCGGCAACACTTGCGCTCACTGGACTATCCCTAGCAAGATATGCTTGTAGGTTAGGGGACGGTTTCCACTGGGCCATGCCTCTCCCCTTCCTTGCATTGCCCCAGTCGTGCCACTCTTGTACTAGGAGCTGATGGAAAAAAGCATCCAAGATAAACACGCGCAGACCGATGTCTGGATGCTCCCGACACCTTCGCCTCAGAATTTGCACGTAGTGCGAGATGACACCGCTGTCTAACCAAGATCCCGGCGCCAGCGAGGCGATCTCTGTCCAAGAGGCATTGTAATCCAAGCCCTCGGGGTGATCCATGTCATACGACGCTCCGTCTTGGGGGGCCCCGCTAAAATAACGGGCTCGGATTAGATCGCATTTATGCGGCTTTAGGGGCCTGGCTGGATGCCCTTTCGGATATTGCCCTCGGGGGTCGATCGGGGGATATTGGCCTCCAATTCCTTCTTCGGCCGGCTGATATTCCCCTTCGGGGCCGCCAACTGGTCCCGCCCACGGGACAATGGGCAGTGCCTCGGAGAAACCGTAGTTTCCGAAAGGAAAGTCTTGCGTGACTTGAGAGAGGGGTTCCGGGAACAAATTGAAGGAGGGGCCGCTGTAATCGCCCCACGACGCTTGAGCCTGTCCCATCCCCGCTTCAGAGGTACCAACAACTCCCTGACTCACCCCTGAAGCCTGTCCAGAGGGATCACCGTATCCCTGGCTGACGCCCGTATAACCCATTCCCGGGCTTACTCCCGAAGACTGGCCCGATGCTTGGCGCAAAAAATTCCCGCAGCCTAAAGCCAATGTCGCAGCCTGTTGGCAAAGATCCTCGCCCATTGCGCTCACCAGATCCCTCCGCTCACTCAACTTCTGGAAGAATGCAAGCGAGGCATTAACCTACATCCAAAGAGATAAAAAATTAAGTAACTTCAATCAGACATTTATATTCAACTAATTTGGTTCAAGTCAGACTTGTTGGGCAACTTACGAGATTGTATGCCATACGCTCATCGATCTGACCCCTAGGCGCATACCTCTCCCCACGTTCAAAGTTTACAGGGGCTACTCTCCTCCGCGTGATGCGGTAGTACCACTCATCGTACTGATCGATGCTGATAACGGGGTCTGGCTCCGAGACGATGGCCGCCAGTGTGTCCTGCCAAGAAGTCCAAAGCTCTATTTCGGCCGCGCACAATTCGTACGCATTGGCGGTGCCAAACACTCCGACATCCGGTGGGTTCCTGTTAACCCTCATATCCGGGGCATCGACTGGCAAACCCTGCTCCAACTCAAAATGGCGCATTGCTCGGTCGGGCAGCTGCCACTCTGCGAGCTCGAAATGGATCAGGGGTGTGCGCTGCAACCCGGAGAGCGTGAAGACGAACGACTCTCCCACCCGTCGCGCCAAACGTATGTACGGTGCCCAACGCATTTGGCCCGGAGATAGACGGTCGAACTCCCCTCGATAGTACGTAATGTTGTGATGGGGATCGACTCTCCTCTTGTAGTGGCTAGCCCTCCGGCTGTACTCCCAAGCACACAACCGAGGCCAGACTTTGTCGGTTCCATCCCTACGCGTTGGTGCACCGGGAGCAAGGTGTTCGTAAGACCACACCTGAGAACATCAAAAAATTATATTTATATCGTCGATTCAACAAAAATAAAACACAATAACGAAGACATGATTTATATGATATACCTGCAATAGCGAGAGACATGCACATATGGCTTTGGAGTTGGGCCTCGTTGCCTTGTGCAATGCTCGGTACAGATACGAAAGAACCGCTGCACCCCAGGCATAATCCCCAACCTCCGACAGGTTACCCAACAACGGTAAATATTTCACGCTGACCGTGTTCTTCGACGTCGTTGGGAATAAAATTGCTCCCATCACCCACAAGAGGAAGGCCTTTGTGTACACCACAAGCTCACGGCCCGTATAGTTTTCCGGCAAAACCCCGTAGGTATCTACCAACCACTTCAACTTTATACCACCAGTGCTAAATTGATCCTGGGGTATCGAAGTGAAGAAGTCTCGCGCTGTTCTCTTATTCGTTGCGTCTGACGGAGGAGCAATTACCGGCCGCCCCGTCACCGGCAACCCCAAGATGAACCCTACATCTTCTAGGGTAATCGTCATCTCTCCGAGCGGGAAGTGAAACGTATTCGTTTCACTTCTCCACCTCTCAACAAGGGCACCTATCAAGGCCCGGTCAAGCTGTTGAAAGATCTGCCCATGCGTGAAAATCCCAAACCCAATTCCACGCAGTATTCTTTTCTGGGACTTGTTCAAGGTCCATCTCGTGAACTCGCGAGATACTTCTACGGTGGTGAGAAGTTCTCTTTCCTACGAATTATTAATAAATACAATTTGAGCAAAATGAACGGTAAAACAACGTTCGTAATAATAAGAAAGTTGATAAATAATGTATCTTACTCCACCATCCCATATGAGCGTACTGATATGGTTGGCTTGGTCGTATAACACGGATGGATCTTCTGGTCCAGGGATAAATTCCATTTTTTGCAACTGAAACTATGGAATCGGATTTTACAAACGCTAGCACATGAACAAATACATACATATATAAATCCTCATCACCGCTAGCACATGCTCAATGCATAATCAAAACCACGCATAAAACGCAATATTGATCACAACTATAGATTAGAAACATGTAAAGGATTGATTTTGTGAACTTACGTGATCTATTAGGGGGGGTATTAAAGCTGCTCTTATGAAGAAATTGCGCAGATCTGCTTGCCAACGCCGCTGGGAATATTTGTGAGTAGGAAGAACGGAGAAGAAGAGTGTAGAAGTTATAGGGGTGAATCTTTTGGGTTTGAATATATATATATATATGTGGACAATATATATTTGCCGTCCGCTATATAGTATCGCGGGTCTGTTCCTTGTCCGCTATATAGTATCGCGGACGCTAGACTTTTGGTTGTTTTGGTAGTTTTCTCTACGTCCGCTATACTATGTAGCGGACGGCCCCGCAGAATTTTTTTGGTTGTCTTCTCTACGTCCGCTATACTATGTAGCGGACGGCCCCGCAGTTTTTTTTGGTTGTCTTCTCTACGTCCGCTATACTATGTAGCGGACGGCCCCACAGAATACCATTACTTAGTTTTTTCTTCTACACTTTGTTCCACCTCTCCAACACTTAGTTTTTTCTACACTTAGTTTTTTCTTCTACACTTAGTTCCACCTTTCCAACACTTAGTTTTTTCTACACTTAGTCCAAACTGTCCGCTATATAGTATCGCGGATATACTTACCGCAGAAAATGGTTGGCACGGACCAGACATTTAGTTTTGGCACGGACCGTTTTTTCTACACTTACTTCCACCTCTCCAACACTTAGTTTTTTCTACACTTAGTCCAAACTGTCCGCTATATAGTATCGCGGATATACTTACCGCAGAAAATGGTTGGCACGGACCAGACATTTAGTTTTGGCACGGACTAGACATTTAGTTCCCGACCTTCCCGAACCCGGCCTAAGCGGAGGGCCTTATATCCGCTATATATATAGAGCTATACAATGTAGCGTAATGTAATAAATTGGAATAAATTGGCGCCCGTAATGCAGTTTTAATAAATTGAAATAAATTGGCCCGAAGACTTGTTTTAGCGACATAGTACGTTAATGCTATTTTAATAAACTGACGCCCGAAGACTTGTTTTAGCGACGGAATCAACAATCTCAATTTTTCCAAAAAATAATGTACGATTCATAATCAACGATCTCAATATATCGAGGCAACAAAAAAAGGCACAATTAACCAAGAAAAAATTTGAAAACATAATAAACAAGAACATAAATATTTTTATTATAATAAACTATGGTTCACAAATGGGGTACGAAAGCTTTTCACAAGCGCTCCGTTCAAAGATTACAACTTGAAAATCCCACCACCCAAGGTGTTCGAACACTACAAAGTCCCCGAGTTCGAGGCCATGCTGGCGCACGAAGACGTTCCAACCCTCTGCGAATTCCTTTTTTTGGGATCGGCCGGGCTTCAGCTTGATTTCAACCTGCCATGCCCCCTTGCGGCTATATAATCTTGCACTATCATGAATTGTTGTAAATTGATTGGTAAATGCTTCCGGTATGTCCTACCAAACACAAAATACAAAAAATAGGTTAGTTTTGGTTAAGAAAAACAAAAGATCAAACTTTTAACACACGAAAATACAGAGAAAGAGAAAGAGGGATAGCCTACAAGTTCATGCTCAAATCCCGGCATCATGACTTTGAAAAAGTGTTTGCCTACCAGGTGCAAGTTGCCAATATAATCGTAGGCGTAGGTGGTCTCCGATCCAGAAGCCATCGAGATCGGCGTTGAGGGGAGGACGGTGGTGTCGGCGGAGATGTGGGTGACCGGAGATGTGGGTCGCCGTAGATGGGGTAGCGGCTTTAGGTTAGATGTTCGAGAGAGGGGACGCCGTCCGCTACAATAATATATATACCCCGATCTGATTAAATATTTATAGCAGGAGAGAGTTGACGAAGGGACGCCGTCCGCTACAGATACCAAGGGGACACTGTTGACGCCATACAGATACCAAGGGGACAGTTCTCGGGGCTCACGCCCGAGACTTTATAGGCGACCGAGAGGACAGGCCCTGACATGTGTCAGCCTAGAGATCGTCCGCCATACAGTATGGCGGACACCTTTTTCCTGACACATGTCAGGAACAGAAAGGCGTCCGCGAGACAGTCTCGCGGACATGGGAGGAGGGCAAAAAGGTAAAACTGCCGTCCGCGAGACAGTATGGCGGACGGGTGTCAGTTTTGGAAAAAGGCGCGATCTGGACCGTCCATCTTTCAGGATGGACGGTCAGATCGCGCTAGCAAAATACCCCATTTTGCTAGCGCTATCAACGGATCAGCTCCTATATATATATATATATATATATATATATATATATATATTGCTAGCGCTAGCACTGTTGCTAGCGCTGTTTGGCCGTCCGCTACATAATGTAGCGCTAGCACTGTTTGGCCGTCCGCTATATATATATATATATATATATATATATATATCGTGATCCATTGCTAGCGCTAGCACTGTTGCTAGCGCTGTTTGACCGTGATCCATTGCTAGCGCTGCTAGCGCTAGCAATGGATATATATATATATATATATATATATATATATATATATATATATATATATATATAGGGAGCTGATCCATTGATAGCGCTAGCAAAATAGGATAAGTTGCTAGCGTGATCTGGCCGTCCATCCCGAAAGATGGACGGCCCAGATCTTTTTTTACGTTTGTTTTAAGTCCGTCCGCTATATTATGTAGCGGACAATTTTTTGCATTTTTTTGACAATAATACCCTCCGAGTCCGTCCGCTACATAATGTAGCGGACAAGTTTTCAGACCTTTGTTCTCTTTCTGTCATTAATGTTCTTTCTTTCTGTCATTAATGTTCTGACAGAAGTGACAGAGTCCGTTACGTCCGCTACATTATGTAGCGGACAAATTTTCAGACTCCGTTATGTCCGCTACATAATGTAGCGGACAAGTAGCACATTAATTTTGCTGACATCTCTCTCTCTTTCTCATCAATTTCTTCTGTCTCTTTCTCTCTCCTTCCTCTCTCTTTTCTCTTCTCTCACCACTTTTCTGTTTTCTCCCTCCTCTCTCCTCCTTTCTGTCTCTTCTGTTTTCTTACCACTTTGTTAATCAGAAATGGGATCTTCCTTTCGGTATACGCATAAAAGAGTTTGAGCATATCGGCCCTTAGAGCATGGCTTTCATCTACAATTTCAACGGTTCTATTCGGGTTATATGACGGGTCATCCAACCCGCTAGTCTCCGGGTTCACGAACCGCCACAACTCATCGTTCCACATCTTCTGACCTCGGCTCATGAGCGTTTCCATGCTTGATCTATGCTCCGAAGCTTCTTCATTAATTGGTTCCTCCGGCGCCCCAAAAAACGGGTTGAGTAAAACAAGCCCGGACAGAGAAAGAGACCCACGAACAAGAACGAACTTGATCTGTACATCAATCCAATACAATCCAATTTTGATCCAATTGTGCTGATGATGGCGGTTGTTTTGCTGTTCGGGTTTTTTGGAGTTGCTTTTCTCGTGCTGGAATCGGCTGCAATTTGCTCCTCTTCCCTTTCTGAAGAGAAACGAGAGAGAGAGAGAGAATTAATAAGAGAAGGAGAGAGAAAGAGAAAAAATGATTAGAGAGAGGAGAGAGAAATGAAAGAATGTCGTGACATTAATGAGAGAAAGGAGAGAGAAAGAGAAAAAAGGTAAAAAAAATTGCCCGCTACATAATGTAGCGGACGAGAGAAAGGAGAGAGAGAAAGAGAAAAAAAAATGTCAGAGCATTTATGAGAGAAAGGAGAGAGAAAGAGAAAAAAGTCAGAAAACTTGTCCGCTACATAATGTAGCGGATGGGCTCTTTTTAAGTTGGAGGGCATTTTTGTCAAAAAATCGTCCGCTACATAATATAGCGGACGGACTTAAAACAAACGTAAAAAAAAGATCTGGACCGTCCATCTTTCGGGATGGACGGCCAGATCGCGCTAGCAACTTATCCTATTTTGCTAGCGCTATCAATGGATCAGCTCTCATATATATATATATATATATATATAACAATAAAGAAGCAAGCATGAAAAAAAAAAAAACCAATATGGTCATCATGTACCAATGTTGACGTAGTTATATCCAAGCTTAGCAAGACCAGTTGAAACCAGAGCATCAGCTGTCAAACAGAGAAGATACTAGTTAGCAGTGCTTTATTATAGACTGAAAGCACAGGCATGCATCAAAAGACCGCTTAATCATGAATATGCCCAGGCGTATGATGTAGAAGATTGAAGGGCTGCATGTGGTCTTGTGAACCATAATATGATGTATTTCTTTACTCAATCCCATCTACCGCTGTGCTACATGGGAGAGACGGTGTTAGGAATGTACGCTTCTGCATTCTTATAAGCCAATTAAAAATTTTGAAGTTGAATTAGCTGGTTCAGACTGGTAAATATTTCAGCAAATAGGAGTCCAAAAATATGAAGCATAATTTAGAAAAAATAAAGTGGTAGGAAGTGAGTGACTTACCGGTTTGTCTAATGACGTTTTCATCTATCTTGCAGGAGAAGTGGTTCCAGCTATTCCAGCTAAAGTAAACAGAAGATAAATTGGCTTAGAATAGAACGGTGTGTCTCTGGGCAAAGCAGGGGTGGGGGAGGTGGAGGACGGAACAGATAATGACATGACAAATTAAACCGTGGTGGTTGCTAGTGGCTGTGATGGTCCCTACATCTAAATGAGGCATCTCCGAATCTAATATTTTGGTCTAAAGATTTGCAACTATCAAGGCCTGATTACTACCAGAGAAGAGCGGGAAAAGAGGCGACTGTGCTACAATTAGAACAGGGCGAGAAAGCTGAGGTTCCATAGCAACAGTACGTGCTTCATCCCAGGAATATATAATCACTCGAGTGTTTGGCAAAAAGTAAAACCGATATAAAGCGATCCATGGTGGTGTCTGCCTCCCGGCCCCGCAGAGAAACATAAAGGGGGAAGGGGAGGGGAGGGGGGCTTGAGGAGCAGTTGATTACCCCATGGGAGGAGTGATGGCAAGGCCATTGGCAGGGAGATTGCGTCTGACGATGACTGAATCTCGTTCCTCACTACTGCTGCCGTTCCGAATAAATGAACGCGGCGTTCCGGCGGAAGCAGCAGAAATATGCCTTGCTGATAGTGCTTGTAGTTGTGCTAGTAGTAGTATTACAAGTATTAACAGAGACTTGCTGCCCCCTGTAGTTGCAGTAAAATCTCTCCTCCAGCTTTGCTCCATACCCAGAACTTCAATTACACCACAAACAATGAAACAAACCACCTCAAAGTCTTTGGCCTACTAGCTCTCTTTTGCTGTATATATGGACTCTCCCACTCTGTCGTTTCCCTCTACTTTTATACTCCTGATAGAATCTGCTTTGCTGGTGTATATAGTACTGTATATGAGAAGGGAGACTAGACACGTTAATTAATATTTTAATACTGTATATAACAGACAAATTTGGCACTGATTTTGTGACAACTTGTTTTATTTCATTCCAAACTCTCCCATAAAGTCTTACAGAGTACTTACATTGGACATTTTAAGTTGGACTTTATCTAATTGTCTTATTTAATTTTTCTAAATATATTGTATTGTAACTTGTTAATTAAACTCTATCTCATTTTTGTATTTCATTTTTCTAGATACACTATATCACAATCATAATCTCACTAATTGATTACCCTTGGTTACTATTAGAGTGTAATAATGACCAATTAAGGACTAGAAAGTGTAGATTCATCTTTTCCATCGTCTCTTTGCACCCAAGGTGGATGAGTAAAGCTTAAGTGACAATCATTCTCCAAATGATAAGGACCACAACAAAAAGTGAGTTAATCTCATTTTTCTAAAAGGTAATTAAATATTATAGAAAAAGTCACAGTTTCATGTAAAAAAATAATATAAGATAGATTTTTCTTGATCAAGGCAATTTCTAACCTTATCCGGAAAGAGACATTGTTGCCCCTCATATAAACATAGGAGAGAGAGAGAGAGAGAGAGAGAGAGAGAGAGCCTTAATTCACCGTTAATGCACTGCTTCATTTCTTCTATCTTTAGGAGACCAAATGTTTCTATGGGAAAAAAAAAAAACTAATACCAAGTAGCAATATTTTAAATAAGTAGTTTTATAATACTAAAACTTGGACAATCAAATTGTAGAGCATGGAGGATAGAAGGTAGAGATAGATAAGATAGATGTTGCAATAATAAAATCCCCATGCTCAGGCTCGGAAAAAGGAAAACATGGAAGGTCTACAATTCTCACTTGTATTACTTGCTCTCAATATCTCTCTCTCACCCACTGCACGTTCTATCTATATCCATATATACATACTTACATTATCATTATTATCTTTATCTTTATCTATATAAAAGTTGAAGCGAGATCTCCTAATCACGACACATAAAATTGAGAGATTTCTAGTCTTTGCCCCATGTAAGATTTTTTGAGAACCTTATCTTTCTGCCATATAATTAAGCTTCAACTCTGTATGTATAGTCCCCTGACTTAATTGGTCTTTAAATGCAAGTGGTAGTCCAACTTTTTTAAATTAGATATATAAAATTTAAGAATCCTATTTGTTTTTAAGATTCTTTTCCTTTTTTTTATCTCATTCAACCCATTTTTCCTCTGATTTATTATTAAAAATTTTGCTGGTAAACTTTATAAAACTTTATAAAAGTTCGTCCAGTATTGGTAAACTTTATAAAACTAAGAAATCAATTATACATCTCTTAAAACTCTACCTAATCAACGTATTTATACATTAGGCCTCAATATTAATTACTAAATCTCAAAAGCACTTTAAAATATCAATATAAAATCTCAAAAATGTAAAATACAAAAATCATCCCCGACTTACTAACTTTTTTTTATAACTCTATTATTAACAAATTCGTATGCATTATTGGCCAAATTTTTGTAAATTTTATAAAACTTTAAAACCTATAATAGATCAACGAAAACTCGACATAAATCATAGATTTACATATTGGGCTTCAACTTTGACTATTGACATCTTAAAAGTACTTAAAATAAACAGAATAAAATCTCGTGTGTATGCATATGTTATTTAAGTGAAGCAGGAATCATTCATGCAGAAGTAATAAATCTCTTGATAAATCATCCATTCTGTTTTTTAGGAAAACTTAAATGTTGAGGTAGATAAAAAATGATACGGTACAGCTAACAGAAAAAAATGAGAAAATTATACAAACTGAACCCTCTTTATGCTTTCAAATTCACTAATCTATACTATATATATTTAGATTTGGTTGGCATCCTCTATACCTTCCAAACCTCAAATCCTATTTTCTTGAATTTTTATAATTTTAAAATTAAGTTAAATACGTGTTAAATTTTGATTTGCTACAAAATAACTTCGAACTCCATGAACTCTAACCATCCAATCCATGACCTTTATTCTTGCATTTCATAATTATTAATACCATTTATGTACATAGTACGGGATTTTAACTGACACCTTTCCCGTGCATAGCACACGGGGTTTAGCTAGTACTTCCTCCGTCCCTTAAAGACCAATCCATTTGACTTTGCGCGTATATTAAGAATTTATGTTATATATTGTGTGTCTTTTTCATTTTATCCTTTAAAGAGATGAGAGAAGAGAGTAGGCCATGAAAGAGAAAATTGATTGGTAGAGTATTGAATGTGTAGAGAGAAACAGAATAAAAAAGTGTAAAGTGGTGCCAGGAGAAAGAAAAATGAGTTGGTAGAGAATTAAATGTGGTGAGAGAAATAGAATAAAAAAAAGTATAAAAAGGGTAAATATGTAAAAATACCTACAAAATCTTTCCTAATTCGGAAGTGATCAATTTTTGTGGACGACCCAAAAAAAAATATGATTAGGGATGGACGGTGAGAGTATAATATAATGCCGATTGATTGTACCGCATAATTGTATTGTTTGACTGTTGCAATTTGACAATTTCAGTCCCAAGAAATGCTGAAATCTCGGTAAGCGGCCGTGGAGCTCATAACTTACAGCTCAGAGCTCATAGCTCGGCTATCCCGGTCCTATGAACGTCGTATAATACAGACCTGGCAACAAACTAGTACCGTGTTTCTCTTCTACCCACTTCCATAGACTCTCTTCCCTACTTTGCCTTTTGTGCTCGTCTTTGTCTGAATATTCTCGGTCCACCACCAACCAAGATTCTCGGTCCACCACCAACCAAGATGACCACAACACGAACTGTACGATAGACGCCCCGGGACCATCCATCTTCTAGATTAGTCGGGATCCATTACTTATGCACGTCCACAGATTTTCGTGTGACAGTTACATTGTCATTCAATCACAAGCGAAATTCAAACAGAGTAGAAGCACGATTATAGCAAGAACACCACGACCACACACACACTAACAGAAATCTTCGAATATGATCATTAACCGAATCCTTCTCAACAAATTCGGGCACCGTACATTGTCATTCAATCAAAAACGCCAACTACAGATTAAAGCCCTGTTCTTATTTCAACAGCAGTGCAGGCTACATAGATGACAGTAAGAAGCATATGCCGATCCTAACGCGTTCGGCCATACTAACCCATAATAGAAATCAACATTAAACCAAATGGAACTCCACCTTCGCGGTTTCTGCCTCCCTTAAGGCAGCCGAGGCAAGTAGTATTCCCAATTACTTCACTACGCAGATCTTAATGACAGAGGCAGCACCAATACGGTGAAGCGCCACCACAGCATCACCTGGCTGGCACAGCCCTCTCCCCGTTGCTGACCTCAGGGCAGCTTCTAAGATCACCTCAGTTGATTCCGCATCCGTGGCCTTTGCAGATCCTTCTGCTAGAAGAGGAATTAAGCCTCTGTAAATCAGGCTATGCCTTGCTGGGGTCTCCTCGCTGCAAGCCCAGTCAAACGAGTCTGTTGTCAAAACTGGGACGACTACCGACAGAATTGGGACAGCTGGCCTATACTTCGCAACTAACTTGGCTGTCGTCCCTCCACGTGTCAGCACAACAATAAGTTTCGCTCTGGCCTTGTTAGCCGTGCGGACAGCCGAAGATGCGAGGCTCTCCAGTGGACTCATTGGCAGAGGGGTCGACTTTATCATCTCTTTGAATATAACCCCGTAGTCAAGAGAGGACTCGGCCTCGATACAAATTCGAGCCATGATTTTCACGGCAACCTCTGGGTAGGCCCCAGCAGCACTCTCCCCGCTAAGCATCACGCAATCGGTGCCGTCCAGGACGGCGTTAGCAACATCAGTGGCCTCAGCACGGGTGGGCCGTGGAGACTTGATCATGGACTCGAGCATCTGAGTGGCAGTTACAACGGGCTTGCCTACAAGATTACACTTGTATATCATCATTTTCTGTGCCAGGAAGATCTTCTCAACAGGAATTTCCATCCCAAGATCACCACGAGCAACCATGAAGGAGTCTGTCTCACGCAAAATTTCGTCAAAGTTAATAACTCCCTCCTGATTCTCAACCTGCAAGATGTTCCACCAGTCAAAAGCCATGATGGTGCAACAAAGTAACAAACATACAAGTTGACCAAGCAATAAGCTCCAAGAAAAAGAAGGGTGAGCATGAAGGGGAACAATATCAAAAAGTAAAAGATGCAAGACAGACCACGATGGGGGTGGCAACAGTACAATTTGCACATACCTTTGACATCAATTGTATATGCTTGGCATGGGACCCAAGGACTTTTCGGACATTAACAAGATCGGAGCCCTTGCGAACAAATGAGAGAGCAATCATGTCAATATTGTTGGGAACACCCCATTCCAAGATGTCTTCCTTATCCTTCTCCGTAAGTGTTGGGAGATCAACTACAACACCAGGAAGATTGACATTCTTCCTCTCCCCTAGCATAGCAGTGTTCTCGCAACGACATCTCACTGTTCCAGCAGCTGGATCACATGATAAAACATTGAGGGTGATGGTGCCATCTGCACATAAAATGGTATTTCCAGGCTTCAAGTCTACCGGCAACTTTTTGTAGCTCATGGAGATCGTCTCCTCATCACCCTTTATGTCGTAATCAGTTGTTACGGTGATTTCACGACCCTCCTTGAGTTGAATTGGTTTTCCATCCTTTAGAAAACCAGTTCGAATCTCAGGTCCCTGCAGGAAGATATGTATTACAAGTGTTCAACTATTAGCAGATCTTAACGTGTCAAAGAAAAATCTATAAACAAGTCATAATTGTTGAAGTCATTTGTGAGAAAGCAAAGGGGTTAAAACTTTGTGCAAAGGGAAGTAAAAGTAAGAAGCCTTGGCCTCGGGGAAAGAAAGTAATTTTAAAGGAAAGAGAGAAACTGAATTAACGGATTCGACCTGACTACAAAGGAAACAAAGTAACTGTAAAGGACTGCATTGAGACTTTTGAAAGATGAGAGACGGTCAAACAACTAGTCCATAATACAAATGACCAGAACTGAAAATTACCACAAATACCACAACAAACTTAGCTCCAAAAATAAAGCATATTAACAGGCCCCAAGGAAAGTTGAAAGACAAAGGGTTCAGTATATCAACCATGCCTTAGGGCACAAATGAATTTGGTCCAGAAATTCGCAATAATTATGAGAGAGAGAGAGAGAGAGAGAGAGTTTTGGAAACCAAGTATGGCTAAAGGCTGTAGGTACTCAATTGTGTCACCTTTTTAACAGAACTTGGACCAAAAGACAGTAGAGAGCACTACGAACACCCATGACTTGAATGGCTCTAACTGTCAGTTGCAATATGCAGCCAATGACAAGAGGTTACAGATAAAGTATCTAAAAACTCATTAACACGCCGCATGCGCAGGGCGTTGGAACTCCTAGGACAGTTATCATTTATCTGAAAAACGCTGACCAGGTTCCGGAGCACATTGCAATCAGTCTTCAGTTTTCTCCTTAGTTTAAGTTACTAAAACTTTTGCTTATAATTTTCCAGATGTAATATGTGCCACAATTATGTCTCTGTAGGATTGTATAAGAGCTACAGACTGAAACGTGCTTTTAGAAACAGGAAGTCATCTTTGATATGTGCTTCACATTTGTAAGCATGGACTGGGACCTTCAAGCGTTTTTGGGCAAGTATGCAGAGAGAGCCATTTCCCTCCACCGCCTGGGGTAAATGGTATTATAATCATTATCCGGTAATTTCTGAAAAGTAAAAACTGTTATACTTTCTTGTTTTTACTTGTTTGGCAAATAGAAAAAATCTACCAGGTACAGGCATACAAGATGGATTTGGTGACAAGTATGGGATGAAGGGGAAAACTCAGCCCATTTCAATCTTGTTATCATTTATTTGCACGTCTTTTTTTCCACATTACTGTATACAGATACTATAGTCATGTAATAGTAACTACCTTTAAAGTTGATATCTATTACAACTACTAGGGAGGCATTCTAAGCATTTACCGGCACTAGAAAGAATCACGTGTTTTGCACGCAAAGTAGTCAAAATATAAAGGTTATAGAGCTTAATGAACAACATAATTAAACTTAATTAGTACAATTACTTTAGTTAAATCATAATAAATAAGTTAATTATAAACTGGATAACCACCAATATTTGTCACTCTTTTTTGTACTTGTTTCTTTTCTCACATCAAGTTACTATTAAAGAGAACCCTAATTCTTTAACGAATATAACTCACCAAACACTACAAGTATGTCATTGCAGTAAAAAGAGTAAAGAAAGTGTTATACAAAATTGATTAAATAAACGTAATGTGAAGTGTATGTATTAGAGTTGCCCAATTTCTTGCAAATATATTTGTATGGCATGTATATAATTCTAGCAAGTGAAACCGAGAAGAAGTTTGAGTTATAACTAAGTGATTAACAGAAATTCAAAATTTGTAACTCAAATAGTATCGTAAAAAGTAAAGTGTCTGAAGGGAAGGGGTTGCGATTGATAAATGAATAACAAGTTCAATAACATATAAAGAGTTAGGATCTTACATGTTAAATCTTTCAAAACCAATAATCAAACGAACTCAAGAGATTTAGCATGGCACATATAAAAACTCACTTGCATAGGCAACAACTCTAGTAGGTATAAATTTTTAAAATCTTCCTAAATTTTCAATCGTTCACTTTTACAGTTTTTGCGATATTTCCTATAAGCATTTGTACTAAAGTCAAAAATATCATCGTTTAGAACTTTTAGTATCATTAATTATCCATCTTGTTTCTTTCTGTAGAGTGTTGGCCGTTTCTTATAATGATAGATCGTCGGGGGTCAAAATAGCCCCTCTCCCATTTCATTTATTTGTGGCAATAATCTTTATGTATCTCTATTTGAAAATTAGAGTACATAGCAAGTCTTTTCTCACTTTTTTATAGCTTAAGTTCCAAATTTCAAGTACAATTTGTCTAAAACTACCTTCATCTTAATGCTAGTCTAAAGCTCTCTTGGTAGTGCAATCTAAAGCTTTCTCTTGCTTTTACATTAGCATGACCTTGTTGATCTTACTAGTACATAATAGGTCTAATTTTGCATGTAATTTAGCATATATTTGCCACAAGACTTCTATTTTTAGCACAAACTAAAAATAATACTACACCTCACCTAAAAAGCCAATATATGTGTGTGTGTGCATGTCATTTTGAGACCTATACTACAAACTGAATGGTGTGAATTAAACGTGAAATGAAAATGTGTGTGTGTGGCACAAAGTGAATGGGATGTGTATCTCCACAAAGTTATTTTCGTGGATGTCAAGCAACAAATTTTTTTAGTATCCCATTTTTCTTTTTTATTGTAAATATAATATAGTCAAGCAACTTTTCATTTCACGTTTAATTCACGCCATTCAGTTCGTAGTATAGGTCTCAAAATGACACGCGCACACACACACATATAGTATATTTACAACAAAAAAGAAAAAGGGGATACTAAAAAATTTGGTGACATCCACAAAAATATCTTTGTGGAGATGCACATCCCATTCACTTTGTAGCCACACGCGCGCTCACACACCAAATACTAAAAAATCTGTTGCTTGACATCCCCAAAATAACTTTGTGGAGATGCACATCACACACACACACACACACACATGTATATAAACGCTTCCACCGGCACCAACACCGCAGTAGAGCAAAAACAATTGCACAAGAAACTTCGCAAGCTATGAGAACATAACACCTTTGCATGGTTTCCCAAAGCCAGTCACAAGTCAAATTGACTTCCACTGCTTGTAAGACGTAAGACCTGATACACGGCAAGATCCTTCAACCATTTTCTTCACAACGTTGGTATCACTCCACAATTTCTTTTGTACTTGTAATGTAGTCCACAGGTATCTAATAAGTTTTCATTCTTCATCGTTTGGACATCTGAGGTTTCTAATGAATCTGCTAATACAATGCTACTCAGTCCTAGACTCTTCTCAACCGCACAATCATATCCAGAAATTCAGACGTGTCACCTACCCAAAAGATCCCCAGACCAAATCCATGAAACGTAGGAGTACAATATGAGTTACTTAATTTCTATGGCACACACAATGCTTGTGCAAAGGTACTGTTAATAATCAAAAATTTGTTCAAAATCAAGCATAAAAAGTGGAAACCAAACATGACTTTATAGGTAGCTGTTACTATTTTACGTTTTTGCTTAATAAATTCAATTTTTGTATGATGCCAGGTGTCGTAATTCTCAGTAGGTAGTTATGTAACACCAAAAGTAGTATTACTCCAAAAGGGCTATTCTCTTCATAAGTAGTATAAATGAAGCACCAGTGTGCCAAAATGGGCAAAGCATATGCATCGGATGCACGTCGGTGCAGCGTAGGTGCATGTCGGGTGCATAATCGGTATTCTTTTATTTCTTTTTTAAAATTCCTAAATACCGGGGTGGCTCGGGTGCGAATAGGATACGAAGCAGGTGCTTACCAGATACGTATGGGTTGAAAACACAAGCTTCAAAAAGAATTTTTAGGGGTCAAAACATAAAATTAGAAGGTCAAAGTCAAATCATAATAATTTAACTAAAAATATTTTGACGCTAGATCTGTGAAGAATGGAGGGGGAGAGGGAGGGAGGGGAGGGAGGGGAGGGAGAGCGAGAGGAGAGTGAGAGAGAGAGAGAGAGAGGGGGGGGGGGGTGGGGATGACAGACAACCGGCCGCCACCTCCGGCAACATTTCTCGCAAGGTTAAGTCTTCTGGCACGAGCGCGAAGTCCGGAGATGAACGGCAACGAACGGCCCCACCACCGACAACAGTTTTAGAAGACTTGTTAAACCTTCAAAAATAATTTTTTTAATCACTAGTTTGTACATGTAAACAATAATGATGGAAACGAAAAACTACTACTACAGCTACTTCAGAAATACATGATGTATCTACAAAAAACCTATATTTGATTTCATTCGTAGTTGAAAACAAGATAATATTTATTTGGAAAAGTTGTTTACTTATCTATGAAAATATTAAATAATACTTGTCCTAGCCGCATCCGTATCCTATAACTCCCAAAAATGCCATATCCGTGTATCCGCACTCACACCCCAGTCCGTGCTTCTTAGCTTAATTCCTTTACACCCCTAATTTTCACATATTAAATTGAATGAAAATAAACATGGTAGCCCAGCATAATGGTCCTTGCTATATAGCAATTCGAAAATTGCAGATACACGGTTTTCATCCTGCGCTGTTATAACTGAAGTTAGTACGAAGAAGCAGACCACCTTTAGCTAAATGTGCAAACTCTCTTTTTCTCGATGCATACACATAAAAAAAGTAACTCTACAAAATGATTCTTGGCAAACCGCAACCCCCACTAAGTAAGCAAACTGCAAAGGTAACACCGAGTATGATTATGGGTCAGCTGAAAACAGAATCTGAGGAAACTCCGGAATGAAAAGAGTAGATAGATCCCTATAGAAACCTCTAATGCACGCATCATACATCACAGGATATTGTACAAGTATATGAATCATTTTGACCTATCAAAAAAGTTTCTCACTTTGACCATGACAACCAGTTCCAATTTTTGGCAGAGAAGGACGTCAGTAAATTTAGCATTTTCTTTTCAATCAAGCCATCTACAAAATTTAGTGTGACGCAATATGTTCTTTGTGTGTAAATTTCGTGCTGCACCAAATGGAAAAGTGAAGACCATCAAAGTCCAGTTTACTTGTAGGCCGCAATGAAGCATACCCATTCCATACCAGCATACCTCGAAAGCAAAAATCTCTAGTTAACTCTATTGGTGCCAAAGCTGACTACACAATACGATGACCCAACATCGTAAGCAAAATAGTCTAGCACTCAACAAATTGATACTCTGTGTCCACCGTAGTCATGGTATTTCAACCGAAATGCAAGCACTACAATGTCTGCCTCGTAATTTTCCACGTTGCTGATGCTTTTACAAGTATACTTCAAAATAATCCCTGTTTACTGAGAGCCACGTGTTATCTCACTAAAATTATATAACTCTATGAGAAGCTGCATGACAAAAAATTTATTCCCGCTTTCCCTATTTTGCATTCTGGCAGGTGGTCACTAAGGAAGCAATTAATAAGTCAGAATATGGTATCAGGCTGCAAGATGCAGGTGCATTGAGCTAGTAATCCTATTTCAGAATCACTCAAATATTAAGCTGAGTATATTTTTATTGTCTGATCTACGCAAAATCATCAAATTAATAGTAAGCGCAGTTGCAGTGAGTTGATTCAAGCTTACTGAACATGTCCTCTTATTTTTCTTCCCCTTTTTTCTTATTGGCCACTTTGTCTCTCCCAAAAGCAGATTGCAACAATTAAGACAACTGTTTAGTCAGATGCACATTGCTTGTACTGAAAAATACACAATGAGAAACAAGAGTTGCATTTACAAGCAAACCATCTGCGCGAATTTGAAAGCGAGAAGGTGGGGAAAAAGCTGACCTTGGTATCAAGCATAACCGCGCAGAGGATCTGAGTGTTCTGCATGGCAATCCTGAGATTGTTCAAGGTTTCCTGATGGTACTCATGGGTGCCGTGCGAGAAGTTGAAGCGGGCGACATTCATCCCTGCCCTCAACAGTTTCTCAAGCATTGGCACAGTTCGAGAAGCCGGGCCCAGGGTGCACACAATCTTTGTCTTGGCGATGCGGCCATCATTAGGAAGTTCCTTCAATATCCCCTCGATGTCTATGTTTGACATTGTTACTTACCGACTACCTCAGATTTATCTCTAGTTAACGACGGTTTTATAGCCCAAGACTTGGACCTACAAAAGCAACCCAATAGCCACCACTCAATACCATACATAAATAAACTAGATTGATGCCCTCACCAAGTATTGGGGCAATTGTAAACTCATTAATTTTAGACGAAACAAATAGCAAGCAAAAACAGAAAAAATGAAGTTTGTTTTGCATTTCAGTTCCCAATTTAACTATCCGGGCAAAAACGAAGTTGAAGAATACGGGACGGGATTCGTCTATGTATGATTGAAACTGGGTAGATCTCAGCTTTAGACTGCAATAAAGGTAAGCTGAGTATTGAGGACATCGGATTGCGGAAAAAGTAAAGATCTGGGATCAACAAACATTTAGCAGAAAGGAAATATGCAAAAGAGTTGCGGACGATTACATTAAGAAGATTGGAGATGAAAAAGAAAGGCTCACCCAGACTAGAACGAGCTCGATGGAAAGTAAACCCGGACAGGCGAAGGCAGCTCCTCCTCCTTTAGTCAGTGTTCACGTCTGCTGGGGTAGACTTAGAAGGGTGGTGAGATGGGGGGGTTGGTGGTGGTAATAAGTAGTACGGAAACTTTGACTGGGAGAGGTGCACAGTGGAGCCAAGGAAGGGGGAACATCTAGAGTGGGATATGCGGTTCTTTGAGACTTTGATGGGTGTGGTAAGGTGGGACTTAGAGTGCGCCACCAATCCATCACGTGTGTTTTTGCAGAACAACACGCGCGTTACTTGCAAAACTGACTTGACTGTTCAGTAAACAAAGGGGTACCGGTGATGAGCTGTATTTATGTCCTAACTTTAGCGGTTTGGGTTTGATTTTCTTTTATTTGCTCCTACTAGCTTGTACCCTATAATAATAATATCACCAACCTACCAAAACGAGACAAGTCTCACCTATCAAGTAAGTATACGTAGACTGTAGTAGTACTAGTTTAGTTGTTGTTGTCTGACCGATCAAACCGGCTTCGTTGCTCGGCGCACGCCTACAACCTTTGACCCCTTTGATTTCCATGAGTTTTTAAATACTAACTTGTAGTATCAAAACCAAACTGTACTCCTGTTCCTTTCTAATTTCTTTCGGAAGTAAGGTTACCATGAAAATAAATTAACAGTAACACTAGAACCGTGGGATGCAGTGACAAGGAGATTCATGATGTTGCTACTAACAAAATAGATCGGCAGTCGAATCGTGGCCTGCAAAAGAGAAAGCAATGATCGCATGTAGGATTCAAGCTGGGTAAATCTCCGATATTTAAGTTAGAACGCGGTTATAGAAGTAAACTCTGAGAGAGAAAGTCAGAAAGTAAAGGTACTTGATATGGGTAAAAAAAATACCCCTCGTGAGATGGCGACAGATGTCATCACCTGAGAACATCAAAACTGCTTCCACAATTCGTGGAGAAGTGGAAAGTGGCATTTACCCCCTATCTCACTTCCCCATTATGGTTGTAACCTCCCATTAAATAACATTAACTACCCAGTAAATTGTAGTAACCTCCCACTCATTTGGGTGACCCCCTCCCTCACTAAGGGGAAATAACCAACCTACTGGTGAGAGCTCTACATTAAGAAAGTGCAAAATGGAAAGAGGGTAAGTTACTCAATCTAAGAATACATTCGATTCTCTTCACACACTTTCTGACTTTAGCATCAAAGATTTTTCGCAGGAAACACTACCGGCGAGTAACCGGTGTCATTTGTGATGTGCAGGTCTATTCACGAGACAAGTTCCGAATTTCATCCACAACATTTTTGGCGCCATCTGTGGGATCCGATCTCGTGAATAGATTATGGCTGAGAATCCCAATCCGCAAATAGTGAACCTTCGGCCAAATCAAGATGGTACAATCGCATCAAGCTCATCATCGATATTGCTCCGTGACCTAGCTCGCGGCGACGCGACCATGCAACCACATCTTAATCGAGGCAAAAGAATTGCCGACACCCCAGTAGTCACAACGACGGCGTCACCTCCCACGAACCTTGTCTCTCCAACTCTACTCCAAGTCATCGGCCCTTCTGAACCTCCTACTGTTAGAATAACCACGATTGCTGCAGCCAATATCACTCCGCCAACCATCAGCAACCAGGCCGACCTTCTAGCCGTTATTCAAACAATGCAAAAATCTATTGAGAGGTTACAAGCCGCCATCGAACCACCCATCAACGCTGCCAGAGCACCCGAGGCCTCTTAAAACAAAACACATCACTGATGCACATAGACAATCAGTTCATCAGCGTCTGGCATTCCCTTAGGGACCTGATGGCTCTAAAACACCCAACAGGTCAAATTGCCACCAACAACTGGTGCAAGTTGAAAATGAGCATTCCGATGATGAGCGTCGCAATTTGCGGTCCAAAAGGCATGAAAAAAGTTACTACAAAGCCCATTCCACCAAGAAAGACACTAACGGGCATTCCCATGTGACGTCACTGGGCTGAGTTATCGATCATAATTACATTCAAAATCCTGTGCTGAATACAGAGCAGCTACATCTTCATACTCATACATCATTAATAGACGTTCCAAAATGCGTCCTTACAAAAAAATTTCTTACAAACATACATCATACTGCAGCGGAAGACTTTCAAGTCATTAAATAACATGAATGGTTACAACATAACATACGACTGTAGTCGTGTGACTCTTATCAACCTATTTCACAGTTCAATCTTTATCTCACCATTTTCAACTTGTCTTACCCCACACAACTTATCCCTTTGCTCAACTTTTTAAGCTTGTTTCTCTTCCTTTTCCTAGAGGGTTCTCCTTGATCAACCTTATAGCCTGCACAATACAACATAAGAAATGAGCGCAAATTGCCCAATAAAGACAACACGAGGAGTATCGTGTACAAATTATTCAATAGACTCGGAAGAATAATAAGCATCTCAATGATAGCAATGAATCAAGAGTATACAATAAATTTTCAACATCAGCATACTTGTCGAACGATATTTTCTTTCGTCAGACTGAGCGGCTTCAATGCCCAACAGAATAGCATTATTGCCACCTCCTCATGGACAAGACTAATTGACTGACTATGTAAGTGAATGCTAAAACAGGAAATTGAAAAAATAAACATCAACAAAATACAAGTCATTAAAATCATTAACTTTAAAAGAAAATAAGATAGACATGACAGACTACACCCAGACACGAGAGACTCAACTCGCGAGCCCTACATCCTATTTGTCAGTGATCATATTTCACAGGCCATCCTCCTCATATTGATGTCCCATTTTATAGGGTGTTCATCTCAGTCTCAAGTAAATAGAAGAGACACTGTCAACAAGTAGGGAACTCCTTTAGAGTGCTTTCCCTAACCGCGTTACAGCCAAGCAACTAGACTTCATCAACGGGGCAGACTAATGAAATTCCACCTTATGTCCTCAACAACACAGCTCAACAAGGAATACCGGATCAGAAGATCAGCCGGTGTTCGGACCTAACAACGAGGGTTCAATGTAACATCATCAACAGGGTGGACTTGGGAGAAGATTACTGCAAGCCCTCAACAACGTTCTTATATAAGAAAAATGTCGACTACCAATAAGTGCCGACATTTCACAATACCATGCAACGACCTCAACAACAACATCATCAACGATAAGGCAAATTCGAAAAAAGTTTGCTACAAGTCCTCAATTGTATTCTCAAAGAGAAGAGATATCGGCTGTCAATGACTGCCAATATCTCACAACAACCACACGATAACCCCTATGCAACATCACCATCAACTTCGGGTATGCTAATTGGATCGAATCATAGCATACTAAGACACCTATTATCCTCACTAAATTCCATCAACAGGCAGACCAAGGGAATTTATTTTACACTTAGTCCTCAACAGCACAATTCAAATATGCATATACCTACAATGACTACCGATGTCCAATCATAACGACAAGAATTCAACAATACGTCATCAACATGACATACTAATCGAACAATGAATTAGCATATCAGAATCACATTGTCCTTACGTGATTGACTTATAGCAAAAGAAAATCGCAATCTCTGATCGCAACGAGCTGCGTCATTTAGTCAAATCATACTCTGATCATTAGTCATCATTCAACATATACGCACTACCAATTCTATCCCTTCCCATTTAATCATTTATAGCGTCTTACGACAGTTTGTTAATCTAATCTAATAATTGAATCATTAGCCTAGCTTACCAACACATTAGCAATAGCCACTATCTCATTATTTCAACATATTACTACCATTCCTCACTTCCCACCACTCCAGACACTGAATAACGCGCGTTCCTAAAAATTTGGCGTCAACATGATAATTTACCAAAATATCCCCTGATGGCCTCTACACTACCAACACCCCAAAACCGCTTTAAAACTACCTTTTAGATGTACTAAAACATTTATACAAATAGTCCCTCAAAAAAGTTTAAAGGGAAAAAATTATCAAAACACCCCCAGCTTATGTGAAATTATCAAAATACCTCCTGACGGCCATCACCCCAACAAACATCTCAAAACCCCTTAAAATTAACCTTTTGGATGTCTTACACCCCTTCCCAGGCCAACAGTCCTTCAAAGCATTTTATAAAAAAAATAATCAAAATATCCCCTCTGGGTGGCAAATTACCGAAATGCCCCACTATCACCACAACGCCTCGAATCAGCTTCAAAATAACATTTCAGGTGTTTTTCAACCCTTTTCGGACTAAAAAGTCCTTTAAAAAACTTTACAGGAAAAATTACCAAAAAACTCCTCTCTAGGTGGCAAATTATCAAAATGCCCCCTGAGGGTTCTCAACATCAAAAAAATCTCAAAAGTGCTTTAAAATGCTATTTTAAGCCTCCTGGATTCATTCGTGGGCTAAAAAAATATTTTACAAAATTTTTGTCCAAAAATCCCAAACTAGTGTCTGGACCGAGCGTTTAAAAGTCTGTTCGGCCAAAAATAGCTAACGACTTCGAAATGACCCAAAATCTTGGAAAATGGAACTTTCCAACATCTTAGGGTTCCCATAAAATTTTCGCATGAAACCGCACAAGTTTGGTATTTTAAATTCTATTACAAAGTTTTAAAGTTCTCACAGCGGTTAACCCCATTCCCGACCTTGAAAAAATCTGAAATGTTTCCACGATATAGGTCACCTAAAAATATCTAGGGTCTTTTTTTGTACTTTGGCTAAATTTGACCCTAACATTTTTTAAAATTTTAAATTTTAAACTAATTACTTAATTTCAATCCTAATGACAAAAACAGTCACTATTCACATCAGCACACACACTAGTTCACCTTTACGCACGCACACTTATCTTCTTCCTCCTTCAACAGTTACACACCTGGGCAAATTTCTCTTTCAATCACACATGAACTTCTCACGAACTCATCTTAGATCACTCAAACACATTATAATACACCCAATTCATGCCTTAAACTCATTGTTATACATCAATTTTGTACAATTAAACTAATTGAATCCAAACCCATGAACCAAATTGAAAAACACACACTAAAACACACACCCACGCACATTGAACTCCCATCAATTTCGAAACCCTAATTAGTTTCTTTTTTTTCTCCATTTTGAGTTCTCATAAACATGATTCTAACAAGAATCCATTTAAATTCCCCATCCCTGACTATACATACACAATCGAAAAAAAAAAAATATATATATATATATATATATATATATATATATACACACACACACATATGTCACATGTTCTTCAACTAAAATTTCACCCAATTCTTTCATAACTTCGCGATTTAGGGTTTAAAATAATACCCAAATGAATTCGAGGTTCTTCCTTTCTCCCTTTACTCTCTTCTTTCTTCCTTTCTTCTCTTTCTTTTTCTCCCTTTTTCTTCCTCTTTTTACCGTGCTCGATCACTGTTCCAGGCGTGTTCTTCAGGCTTGTTCTTAAGTCTCTTTTATTTATATTTTTTACCCCAAAATTTCCCTTTTATATTTAACCCCGATAAATCTTATCCCCAAAGTTGTTTATAATTTCCAACTTTGAGTCAGCTTCATGCAACCAGGAGGTGGCCATCATGCATGATCTAATTTTCTCAGATTATGACACTTTTTGCCCACTTTCAAATTTTGCACTTTGGCCCCTCAAGTTTCTAAAATTATAATTTGACCCCTCAACTTTGGTAAATTATAATTTGATCTCAAAATCACCATAACCCCTCCTTTAGCCCCCCTAACACCCACTCATCATAAAAATGACGCTACTTAATAGCATATGCATCCCGTTCATCATATTTTTAAAATTACATTTTTGCCCCTTAACTTTTCAAGATTACATTTTAACCCCCAAGGCCACACTAACCCCTATTTAGCTTCCTAACACTTAATCATCATCAGTATATTGTTACTTAATAAAAATAACACCCCTTAATTAATCAAACTTACGGTTAGATTAATTTTTGATATTTTTCGGGGGTATCACACTAAAGATCATCGTGCCGAATGATACACCACTGCTCCAGTCATCATCAGACGACCCTTCAAAGAGAAGGTTGATCTCTTCCCTACACCTCCCAATTTTAAAATACCTTTATGTGAGTCACATGATGGTACGGGAGATCCAATGGAACATTTGGCCCGCTTTACTTCAAGCATGAATCTATAATTGGTCCCAAATCGCATAATGTGCCGAGCATTTCTCGTGATGCTGAAATGAGCTACACATGTGTGGTTCCAGCACCTTGCACCTCGCTCCATGTTCATGCTGGGCTCAACTAGCTGAGTCCTTTCACAGTAATTTCTTGACGAGTCATGTGCAAAGGAAGAATTCCTCAGCTCTTTTCCTCATAGTACAAGGACCTAAGAAGTCCTTAAAATCTTATTATGTACGTTTCAATACTGAGAAGCTCCTTATTTGTAATAGCCTAAACTTTGGGGGTAGGTTAAATAACTATCCAAGCTCTAAAAAAAATAAACAGGCGTTAAATTTGAGCAATGCTCGAGTGTCAGTAGAGTATCGAATCTTAAAATTTTTTTGGGATAAAAACATAAATTTTGAAACTTTGGGGGCCTAAATGTAAATTAATGTTTTGGTGATGAAAAATAATAAAATGAGTGACATTGTGTGTTTTAGCGACATCGAATTAAATTGATAGAGATTAGAAAAGTTTTGGGGCAAAAATGTAAATTTTAGGAAATTTGGGGTTATTTTGCAAATATGAAAATTTCTGGGGGCTAATTTGCAATTGGGAAAACCATACCTTAAAATGTTGCCACCTCCTACTAGGTTAATGACTAAGCTAAAATTGAACCATTTAATAATGATTGGATAAGTGATCTCGGGTGAAAGAAGTGAAAGTGAAACAAAGAAAAAAAAATGGAACCTTTCCTTTCGGGAAAGAAACAAGAACTAGGGGTGGCAAAGTGGGTGGGTGGGTTGGGTTTGGGTGTGAGTTAAACGGGTTTGGTTTAAATGGATGACTGACCCATTTCTATCCATTTATTAGTGGGTCAATTGGGTCATTTTTTAAATGGGTTGGTTTCACCCATCAAACCAATAACGACCCATTTAATTGGTATAATACACCGAACTTACAAAATTCTCTCTCTCTCTATATATATATATATATATATATATATATATATATATATATATATATATATATATATATATATATATATATATATATATATATGCTACTTCATCTTCTTTAACGAGTTAACTGTCGCCGGCCACCCACCGCCGCCCCTGCCATTCCAAAGTCACCGCCATGCACAGCTAAAATCGCAACCACAACCACCAAACGCCACCGTCGCCACACCCACCACCACTATCGTCGCACAATGCTACCAATTCACCAAAAATCACGTCCGCCATGCCACAATTACCACCACACAACCACCGCGAGTCAAAATCTCACCTCGACATTGACAACCACCACCCGCCAGATTACAACCACCAAAATAGTAGATCCATTAAGAAAAAGAGCAGATCTGAGCCGACAAGGGATGGGTTGGGACAACAGCGACGACAGAGGCTGGACGGGCAAATTTGAGCACCAAACGGCAGCGATGGGCATATCTGAGCACCACCATGATAGACGACAGCGATTGAGATGGTGGCGTACCCAAATCCCAGTTACCCACGCCGCTGCAGCACTGTCATCTTCTCATCTCCCTCTTTGTGGGTTACCGACTCTGCCGCCACCGCCTCCTTCTTCTCTTCCTCTACACCGCACCTTTGGCAGTCAGCCCCCACAGCCACAGCTCTACCTCACCACCACCTAACCGGCCACCCACCACTGTCACAACCACCTAACAAATGACAAAAGCACCAAATCTGTCCACCTCCACCTTCAGCGATTTTCTCCTGTTACTGATTCAAAATTTTCAGATCCCATTTCGAAGTTCACGAAATGGGTTTTTCAATTTCCATCTTGAATGGATTTTGTTCTTGGTTCTTGTCAAGAACCAAGAACAAAAAACAGAAAACAGAGAAGAGAAGCAGCTTCCACCAAGGAGGAAAAAGGAGAAAAAGAAGGAGAAGAAAGGAAGAAAGAAGAGAGGATAGGGAGAAAGAAAGAATCTCAAATTTATTTGGGTATGATGTTGATCTCTAAATTGCGAAATTGTGGGAATTAAATTGAGAACTTCGAATGTATCTTGCATATACATGTATATATGTATAAATCTCAGTTAAACATGGTCATTAGGGATGAAAATTGAAACGAAATCGTGATAAATTGTATACGACATGAACTTAAAATAAAATAGGAAGAGAGAGTGATCAAGATCTCATTTTGCCGTGATCCAGTGTATGTGGGTATGTGTTTTCAGAGATGTTCTTCGATGTGAGAAGTTGGTTCGAATTTTGAGGGTTCGATTGTGCATGATTGTATAAATTGAATGGATTTAGGGCATTAAGGTATAAATTTTTATGCGATTTAGTGATTAAAAGTGAGAAAGAGTGAGGAATTTACGTGTGATTGAAGGAGGAATGTACCCAGGTGCATGTGATGGCTGAAGGAGGAAGAAGATGAGTGTGTGTGGCCAAGGTGTGTTAGTATGTGTGATGATTTGAACAGTAGACGTAATTGTCGCTAATGCTAGAAATTACCTTAGGCAGTTTTTACACTAATTTTTATAAATAGTTAGGGTTAAAACTAGACAAAGTACAAAATAGTAACCCACAATATTTTTATGAGAAGTATGTTCTAGAAACTTTTGGAAATTTTTGGTGTCTGTGAAGGGCGTTAATTTGGGTACCGATTAAAGATAATTATCGAATTATTTAGCATAGCAAACCAAACATTTTTAATCTGAAAATTTTATTGAAACCTTATTGTACAGACATGTTTCATATTCTAAAATTTCAAGCCATTCTGAGGCCGATAGGTATTTTTTGCGAAACTAGCCTTTTCGCGCTCGGCCCGGACACCAGTTTGGAATTTTCAAATGAAAATTTTTTAAAATACTTTTTAGTCTAGAAATGACATCAGAATACTTAAAATAGCATTTTAAGATATTTTTGAAAATTTTCTTGTGCCGAAAACCCTAAGGGCATTTTGGTAATGTCACCCCGAGAGGAGTATTTTGATAATTTTACCCATAAAGGGTATTTTTGAGTAAATTTACATGCGGTAAGGATATCTTAGTGATGTTGCTTAGGGAAAGGTCATTTTGATGATTTAAGTGTAACGAGGGGGGATTTTGGTAACTTACCACCCCGAACGAGTATTTTGGTAATTTGACCTAAGAAATATATTTTTGGATAGGTTCCTATATGGTAAGGTTGTTGTAGTGATTTTACTCACGAGAAGACCATTTTGGTGATTTAAGTCTGATAGGGGCATTTCGGTAATTTTACACCCAGGGGTGTTTCGATAATTTTACATGCCCGGTGAGGGGGTTTCATTTTGTGAGTATGTGAGAGTTTGTATTAAGTTATAATTTTATTCTGTAGGCTGTATTCTAATGATTCGATTATTAGAATATGGATTAAGTTATAATTTTATTCACATTCCGTTTAGGTTAAGGCTTAAAGACCTTCCAGTTAGGATAATTTAACTGCGGATCCAGGTAAGGGATTCTATCTGAACCCTGGGTAAGGATTTTCGTCCGAACCTTTGTTTGATAACTCGTACTCATAAGTACTCCTTTGATATATTTATGACTAATATCAAACTCTGAATTATATATTAATATTATCATGTCATTGTCCAGAAAATCCCAATATTGAACCTGAATCGATTATTTAGAAATCCTATGATGCTCGCCTATTATTGCATGTTGAGCAAATTTGACAATTGTTTGTATCCGTTCTTCCAAATTGTTGTGCTTAAATTCGATAATTATTCGCAATCGCTTTTGTTGTTTATTTGTGATTTTTCTGCTAAAAGTTCTGATTTCTTCTAAAAATTTTGAATGTTAACTTATGTCATTATGATTATTATTATTATTATTGGAATCCAAATTGATTTCGAAGATTTGAGCTTATGTTAACGCTTATTGATATTGCTGATTTTTCTGTGTTGACCTGGGTTTTTGTTTTGTGGGAGGGCGTAATAAGGCTGGTTTGAATCCTACAGGAAAAGCAGGCTAGTACCCAAGTGGACTCGTATTTTGGTACATCATGCATGTGTACACTACTAACTTTGCCTGAGTGGCATTGTAACCGCCCAGGATCAACGTTGATTTTTTATTTTCTCTGCTCTGGAAAGTGTCATGCGTGTTATAGAAATGATTTCTCTGTTGTACCAAGATTGTTACGGAAATGAATAAGAAAGGATTAACTCAATTGGTTTGGAATACCTCGAGAAAGCTTTGTTAAACTCTGGAAATGATAACTTTAGAAATGATTTTGTTTTCGTTGATTGTTCTGGAATCCTTCGTGTTTGTATTTGTATATTTTGGCATTTTATTTATGATGAATTTTGATTGTTTTGGAAATCATTGAGTTTTGACCGTCTGAAGTGTCCTGGAAATCTTTGTCAGTTGGATTCTTGGAATCGTTTGTAATTCTTTTGTTGGTCCTTGTACGACCTTACTGAGCTCTCAAAAGCTCACCCTCCGTTTGATTCCCTTCTACAGGTGATGATAAACTGTAGTAGTTTCGAAAATGGGTTAGAGTCTATGTGAGCTTCCAGTGAGCCGCCACTTTCGTGTAATGAGACCCCTGCGTGGGTCGGTACCGTTACCTTGGTTCATAAGGACTCGATTTTGTAAAGAACTTAGGCTTTAATAATTTAAGTTTAAGCAGTCTTGTAAGCCTGTATTTGAAGAATTTAAGATGGTGTCGGATTAAATGTTTTAAAGTATGTATTAGTGAATAGATGTAACAGGTTTGATGTGATCCAGAAGGTTAACGACCCGGGAGTTCGGGGCGGTAAAGCTCCAGATTTTCGGGGATGTTACATTATTAATCACCTGGATCCTAGGGTGACATTTGCGGCAATGGCTAAAGGGATAAAGCCGGGAACGCCATTGCGTTTCGCGCTAAACAAGCGTCCCCCAACAAATATGACTGATCTCCTTGATATGGTAGAGAAATACCTTCGAGCCAAGGAAGATTCGATACTTCCCCAAGAAGAGACGCATACGGGACAAAAGAGGGGAGACCATTTGGATGGTCGAACCTCAGACAATGAGCTAAAGCGCTCGCAGGCACGACTTTTTGAACTACTTACTCCTCTCAAGACCTCCCGTGAACATATGCTCAATCAAATAAAAAATCAGAACATCCTCAAGTGGCCCAAACCTATGAAGATGTTGGCCGAGAAGGGGGACACCCAACTATATTGCCACTTACATAGGGATCACGGTCATAGAAAGGAGGAGTGCAAGGTCCTTCAACGTGAGATCGAAAACCTCATAGCCAAAGGACACCCTAAACAGTTTGTCAAAACAAATGATCGGCAACAAGGTGGAAGAAGAGGGAATCAAAGAAGAACAGAAGAAGCACCTCAAAAAGATCCACCGGTGATAAACACCATCTCTAAAGGGCCAAGTGCGGGAGGGCTATCCAACTCCTCCCGAAAAGCCTATGCTCTACAAGTTAACTTGACTCAAGGTCCTGCTAAGCGAGCAAGAGCATCCGCAACCTTGGGATTTGATAGCTCAGATCTTGAAGGAATAATCTTGCCACATGATGACGCTCTCGTCATCACCCTTCAAATACACGAGGAGTTCGGCTGACATCATTTTTGACGATGCATTCCTTCAGATGAGAATCTCGTAAGACTGGGTAAAGCCAAAATCCTCACCTTTGTATGTCTCTACAGGCGCATCTACACCAGTGAAGGGAATCCCCTCGCTAATGGTAATTGCCAGAGACACGCCCCTACAAGCCACTCGGACTATTGAGTCCTTGATAGCTTATTGCTGATTTGGCACTTGCCATATTAATCATTAGGAAGAATCCTAAAAGGACTCTTACTCCTTCATCAGAGATAGACATGTGATCCTCTAGAATCCTAATTTGATTATGATTGGAGTTGTTCAAAGCCTAAATTCAATTAGGGCTCTCCCTCCTACTACTATATAAAGGGGTCTAACCCCTCAAGTATGGATAGGCTCACACACATATACACTGTGTATTACTATTTTCTCAGAGTTCTACTTTGTTAGCCATCTCTGACTTAAGCATCAGAGCGTTCCCTCATCGGAACCCCACTCGGCGGTCACTCCGTGTTCTCTTTTGCAGGCCTGTTTTCTGGTGTGGTTCCCAATCCAGTTTTTAGTTGCAATAGATTGGCGCCATCCGTGGGACCCCAACAAGGAACATGGCCAATCATTCTTCTTCTAGCGACTCTTCACGTAATCGTTCTCAAAATTGACCTGCACGAACTAGCAGCTCTCGTTGACCTGGTCGTTCTCATGACCGACACTCGACCCCTTTACGCCGCTGCTGCGCCAGCATTCCTGAAGATGTTTATGCTAACGTAACATCTGCTACTCCCGAACTAGAAACCAGATCTCAGAGAAAATAATCTACGACATCCACTCTGAAGAACGATGACTTTTGTCATCGGCTAAACCACCAGCTGTTCAAAACACCCCATGCCGACCTTACAAAAGAAATCTATGAACTGAAAGACGTGGTGAATACTCTTCAGCAAAAGCTCAACATGGCGGTGTCTCTGTCGTCCACCCACCATTCTCATTAGGACCCTAGCGATCTTTGTCTCCGTCTTACCTCCAGATTAAGTTACGGCCGTAAATACAGGTCAACAGCCTATCCAACTTTCGATCCCAAAGAGAAGAGCAAAAAACAAACGACCAGGAGTGGTTCATGCTACCATCGTGATCCATCAGTTGAAGACATACCAATTCCTCTCCCGAGCAGGTCGCCAGGACGGAGACCCCTCGGAGATTTATCCACAGGAAGAGGACGCCTGAGTTTTGTTCTCAAGAAAAAGAATCCTTGAAGGTTGTCCCTAAAGATCATTCTCCAGAATGATTTACCCCAAGGGAAGAATCTGGATATCCGTTATTCGAGGCCATCAAGAAAGCAAAGCTACCTCCCAATTTTTGAATGCCTCAATTTGACCTCTATGATGAAACGGGAGATCCAGGAGAAAATGTTTACCAGTTCGAAACAAACACGCTACTCCTCCAGGTCTCAAATGCTGTCATGTGTAGAGCCTTTCCCACCACTTTAAGGAAGGATGCACACGCATGGTTCAAGTCTCTACAACCAAGATCCATTCACTCCTTCGGCTAATTATCAGATCTTTTTCAGAAGCACTTTGTAAGCAATCGCTCTAGAAGAAAAACTCGGTGAGTCTGCTTAATGTTGTACAAGAGAAAAACGAGTCTTTGGCATGCTATCTTGGACGATTCAACGCAGCCACTCTGGAAATCGATAACTTGGACGAGTCTGTAAAGTATACTGCGTTCCTCTGAGGCCTCCAACCAACATTCAAGTTCGCATTCTCTATCAACAAAAGTCCTCCAGGTAATATGAAAGCCCTTCTCGAGAAGGCTAACAAATATATTCAAGCTAAAGAATTCCTGGAGACACACAGAGGACTACATGGAGAAGGAAGGGAAGAACAAAAGAAACGATTTAGGGAATTAACTCCCCAAGGGGAAAAGTCAACAAAACATTCTAAGCATGACGAACGGCGTCCTAAAGACCCGTTTGCCTTGGAAAATCTGACAACCCTCAGTGCCAAACCATCACAAATACTTCACGAGATCAAACACAATAAGGCTCCCCAATGGCCAGAAAAGATAAGGTCCTTGCTGAATAAAAGGAACAAAGATCTGTGGTGTCATTTTCACAACAATGATGGCCATACAACTGACAATTGCGGGTCACTCAAGTGAGAGATCGAAGCCCTGATCAAGTGTAGCCAGTTGAGAAAGTTTGTAGCACACAAAGAAGGACGACAATAGAAACCTCCAGCCATGGAAGAAAGAGAGGATCGAGAAGAGAATGCGGGTACTATTAATACCATATTTGGGGGATTAGCCACGAGAGGTTTATCAGGCCAGGCTCGAAAAGCATATGCCAGGGAAGTATGCATAACAAGCCAATCCCCAAGCAAGATACAGAAGACCGTGCTTGTACCTACGATCTCTTTTTCTGATGACGATTTAAAAGATGTGAAGACTCCTCATGATGATCCATTAGTCATCGTGATCAAGGCTGGAAACTTCGATGTAAAGGTCAATAATGGGAGTTCCGCAGAAGTTTTATTTTACAATGCGTTTAAGAAGATGAACATTGCAGCGGACCGTCTTCGAAAGATGGATACACCGTTGTATGGATTCTCTAACCATCTGGTTGTAGTCAAAGGAATTATCGCATTCCCAGTTACGATCGGTACACCTCCCACACAAGCTAATTTCATGCTTGATTTTGTAGTGGTAAAGGTCCCCTTTGCCTACAACGCCATATTAGGACGACCAGCACTTAATCAGTTACAGGCTGTGGTGTCAACTTACCACCTCAAAATGAAGTTTTCCATGAAAAACAAGATTGGAGAGGTGAAAGGGGACCAGACTATAGCTCGTCACTGTTACATGACTTCATGCCAATCGAAGAACAAAGAAGCAATCATTATCGAAGACCTCCGGGAAGATACAAAAATGCAAAGGGGAGAACCAGTCGAAGATCATGTGAGCATTGAGGTATATCCCAGAGATGAAAAAAAGACAGTTCGGATAAGTTCAAATATTAAGGAAGACACTAAGCTTGAGCTAGTGAACCTATTAAGAACCTATGCGGATATCTTTGCATGGACAACCGCAGACATGCCTGGAATTGATCCCGAGGTCATTACTCACAGGCTAAATGTTGATCCATCCAAGAAACCTGTCAAGCAGAAAAAGAGAACCTTTACGCCAGAAAGACAGGAGAAGATTGAAGAAGAAGTAGATAAACTCTTAACTGCCGACTTTATCGAAGAAATCTACTACCCTAATTGGATCACCAATGTTGTCATGGTTCCTAAACTGAGCGGCAAGTGGCGAATTTGTATCGATTACACGGATCTCAACAAAGCATGCCCAAAGGATAGCTACCCACTCTCGAGGATTAATCTTCTTATCGATGCTACTTCGGGCCATGAATTGCTCAGTTTTATGGATGCATATTCTGGTACAACTAGATCATGATGCACAAGGGCGATGTCTCCAAAACGTTGTTCATCACGGAGAGAGGTTTATACTGTTACAAAGTAATTCCCTTTGGACTCAAGAATGCCAGGGCAACTGACCAGCGCCTAGTGAACATGGTCTTTCGAGACTAACATGGAGGTCTACATTGACGATATGCTCGTCAAGAGTATAAAGTCTAAATTCCATGTCAAGGACTTGAAAGAAACTTTTGATATACTTTGAAAGTATAAGATGAAGTTGAACCCACTCAAATGCGCTTTCGGAGTTGCATCAGGGAAATTTTTGGGGTTTATGGTTTCTCAACAAGGAATCGAGGCAAACCCAGAGAAGATCAAGGCCATCCAAACCATGACATCCCCAAAAACCATCAAACAATTTCAAGAGTTAACAGGAAGGGTTGCGGCCTTGGGAAGGTTCATGGCTCGATCAGCTAAATGATGCTTGCCATTCTTCAAAGCCATCAGGAAAGCGAAAGATTTTGTTTGTACAGACGATTGTCAGAAATCGTTTGAAGAACTCAAAACATAATTGAGTTCTCCGCCCTTACTTTTGAAACCACTTTCTGTAGAAGACTTATTTCTATACCTCTTGGTCATCGAGGTTGCAGTTAGCGCTGTTTTAGTTAGAGAGGAGGATGGGGTCCAGAAACCTATTTACTATGTTAGTAAAGTCTTACAAGATGTAGAGAAAAGATATCCGAAGATCGAAAAGACTGCACTAGCCCTTATCATATCAGCTAGGCAACTTCGACCGTATTTCCAGTCTCATATCATTGTCGTTCTGACAGACCAACCACTTAGAAAGGTTTTACTGAGCGCCGAGGCATCAGGAAGATTAGTAAATTGGTCCATCGAGTTGGGAAAATTTGATATCCAATATAAACCTCACACTGCAATTAAGGCTCAAGCCTTAGCAGACTTTATTGTAGAGTGTACATTACCCGAAAACACCCCTCAGTTGGTGATTTCTGAGGTTCCAGATCCTTGGAATCTTTATGTAGACGGTTCTTCAGCTGCCAGTAGCAGTGGAGCCGAAATCAGTCTTATTAGTCCAGAATGTTTTATTGTTGAATACGCGCTTCACTTTGGATTTCAAGCCTCAAATAACGAAGCGGAATATGAGGCTCTTCTTCGCGGGGATAAGGCTAGCACATGCTTTAAAGGTAGACTCACTATCAGTTCATAGTGATTCCCAACTGGTGGTCAACCATGTCTTAGGAAATTACGAGGCCAGAGATGAAAGAATGGCTCAGTTTTCCCAGTTAGTTAAGATTTTGGCTTCAAAGTTTAAAAACTTCACCATTCGTCAAACTCCCCGGGATCAAAATACTTAGGCGGATACATTATCGAGGCTCGCTTCACCCAAAGTAACAGATGTCCAACGCTCAGTCTACCTTGCATTCCTTAAGGATCATAGTATCAGTTCTCAAACTGAGATTGGAATAATAGATCAAGAACCCTGTTGGATGGACATAATCATCAAATACTTGTCCACAGGTGAACTACCAAGTGAAAGACATGAAGCGAGGAACCTTCGTGTCAAAGCTGCTCAGTATGCATTCGTGGAAGGAGTTCTATACAAAAAATCCTTCAGCCTTCCTTACCTCAGATGCTTGTGCCCATCAGAATCCTTGTACGCATTGCAAGAAGTACATGAAGGGATATGTGGTCAACATCTTGGAGGAAGGACATTAGCCCAGAAATCCTAAGGCAAGGATATTATTGGCCTACGATGCAGAAAGACGCCATAGAATTCACACAAAGGTGCGACAAATATCAGAAGTTTGCCCCAGTATCGCATACACCAGTCGCCCCTTTGACGCCGGTTGTATCTCCAATTCCTTTTGCAATATGAGGAATGGATCTGCTAGGCCCTTTTCTAGTGGCGTCTGGACAACGATAATTTGTGATTGTGGCAATAGACTACTCCACTAAATGGACTGAAGCAGAATCTCTGGCAACCATTACTTCAGCCAAATGTGAGGACTTCTTTTGGAAAAATGTGGTCTGCCGTTTTGAAGTACCAAGAGCTTTGGTCGTTGACATCGGAAAGCAGTTTGACAACAGCAACTTCTGAACCTTTTGCATGAATCTTTCAGTCGATTTAAGATTTACTTATGTAGCTCATCCACAATCCAACGGTCAGACTGAAAACATGAATCAAAGCATCTTACAAGGATTGAAGAAGAAATTGGATTAGGCCAAAGGCGCTTGGGTTGACGAACTCCCTAAGGTGTTGTGGGCATACTGAACAACTCCACATTCGGTCACTGGAGAAATGCCTTTCTTACTCTGCTATGGAACAGAAGCAATGTTGCGTGTTGAGATAAGAGTTCCGACAATGCGGGCTTTACACTTCAACAAAGAATATAACAAAGTTGGACTCCAAGCGAATCTTGATTAATTTGAAGAACCTCAAACTCAAGCCCATGAACGATCCGTTGTCATAAAAAAATGAGTCGCTCGCAATTACAATCAGAGAGTTTGGTCGAAGCAGTTTAAGGAGGGAGATTTGGTTCTTCGTAAGTTAGAAGTATCCGACCCAAAAGCAGCGATAGGAAAGTTATCTCCAAATTAGGAAGGACCTTACCGTGTTATAAAGGTACTCAAACCTGGTGCCTATACACTGGGAACATTTTCGGGAGATCCCATCCTTCGTACTTGGAATGCTGAGAACTTGCGCAGGTATTACCAATAGCATCTTGCCTTGAGGCAAGACAATTTTTTTCGGGGGGATAAGGGGCCCAGACCTTATTAAAATCCCAATTTTCTAGAAATAGTCTTTAGCAGATTTCTTTTTCGAAATAATGGGTTGTTAAGCAATCCAATGAAAACTTTATCTTTTGCTCGAGCAATAAAGTTATTTTTCTAAGCATTACTAGTCCATTATTTTCCCAGTTCGCATTCCTTCTTATACTCCATCCACTATGTCTACCACATGACTGAAGGTTGAAGCTTTCTGAGCAATCATCTGACTAGCGAAGGCTGTTCGCCCATTAAAGCGGTACGTGAGCTGGGTTCAGAACGTCGTGCCTGATGGGACAAAAAAAATGTGGTACAAACTTAGTCAAGTATTCTGCCCGAGTAGAATACCCACCGAACATTCTGCCCGAGCAGAGTGCCAAACTTAGACAAAACATTCTGACGAAACAAAATGATGGCCCAACACTCTGCTCGAGCAGAATGCCAAACTTAGACAAAACATTCTGTTCGAACAGAATGATGGCTGAGCACTCTACCCGAGCAAAGTGTTAAACTCTTACTTTTTACAAAAAACACAAGTGAGAATAGGCCAAACGGATTAGCTATAGATCTAAATCGTGGAAAGACAAAGGTTAATAGGGGCATCGTCACTCCAATCCTACTTTTGTCTTTTCGAAACTTAGTCGAGTGGGGGTGCTCGACTTTTTTGCTAGCTCTTTAAGTGACGAATAAGGAGTTTGAGTTAAAGTAAAAATAAATAATATTGTGTGAATAGTAATATAAATCACGAGAAACACATAGTAAAGCAAAATAATAAAAAAAAAAGATAGAGTTTTACAAAAGCCCTTGAGAGGGCTTTAAAATATTCAGTCTAACGGAAGGAAGAGCCTAGATACAAAGGCAAAATCTAAGGCTCGGGGGCATCGCCAGAAGGACCTTCCTCTGGAGGATGGGAAGCTATAGCGTCTCCTGCCTCTGAAGGCATGATAGTCTCCCCGGATGGAGATGCCACCGCAGGCATGACAAAGTCACCGAAAGGGATGTCTAGAAAGCGCTCAGCGAACATCTCCTTGGCCTTTATGAAGCCCATCTCATAGATCTCCAAACCATCATCCGTTCGCTTCTTCAACCATTCTTCCCCAGCTTTCCTATCTAAGAAGTCACGAATGCCTTGGTTTCGAGCCTCAGCTACCTTCTTGGCCTCTTTAGCTATCTTCATCTTCACCCATTCCAATCTCTTCTCCAGAGTCTCAATCTGGGCAATATAGTTAGCCTCTTGCTTGTTTAATTTCTTTGGCACGATGGGTGGCTTCTTCTGCCACCTTAATGGCATCCATCCTCTGCTAAGCCTCTTCAACCGCCACCTGCCTCGCCATCTCAAAGCGAGACATCATTGCAGACCCGCTAGCATACATCTGGAATAAAGATTGGAGCGCTCAGCTAAATAAAAGTTGAAGGTGAAAAAAAAGTTAGTTAGAAGAGAGAATATTACCATATATATGGCCTAAGCAAAAGAACAGGTGAAGGTCTCATGATTCTAGTTCTGGAAAACCTCCTTGTCCTGAGGAAGAACTCTATGACGAAGATGCTACTCTGAGATCTGGCTATCCAGCATCCCAAGGTCATCACGCTTGAGTGTTCATCTTGGTTGCAAGATGGGATCCTCATCAATAGACACTCCTTCAACAATCCGTGGAGACGGGCCAAGAAGAGTAACCCTTGCCTTCTTTGGAACTGGAGGCAGCTCTACACTTGGCTGCTTTTCCTTTCTTTTCCCCTTGGCTTTTTGAAGTACGCCAAAAAAGCCCCCTTGTGGTGATTTTCTACTTTCCCTGCCCATCTCTGTATTAGGAAAAGAATCAATATAGGAATAAACATCAAAACCAAATTGAAATCAAGAACCTATATGAAGCACACCTAAACGAACAGTCTCAGTAGAGATGACATGCTAGGAATAGCAGGAAGAGGATGAAAAATCAAAAGACCCGCTGGAATAGGCTTGTGGGGAATAATCTTCATCCACTGTAATTGCTCTTTCGAAAGTGGCTCATCAATGGAAAGGCCTCCTCGAAGCTTAATGTGACTAAGAATGTGCTTGGTAAGATTGTTGGGAGTAGGCTTGCCATGGTTTTTTGAAATCCTTACAGAAAGGATTCCACTCTCTATCAAAGGGTAGCTGCCTTTATCTAGTGGGCCAATGAAGAAATATCTAGAGTGCCAACCCTTGTTGCATTTCAGTCCTCCCTTCAAGAGCTGTTGCCTACTATGAATATAATACCATCCTGGGTAGTTGGCAACTCCTTTAAGAAAGCAGATCTCAAAGAAGACTTTCATAAAATCCGTAGAATCTACTTTATAGCCCGATGTCTCAACCAAGTATATAAGCCCGACAAGTTTCCTCCAACCATTCGGAATAAGCTGCCCGGGAGCCATATGATAATGCTCGAAGAAACGAAGAGCACAAGGATGAAGAGAAAGTCTATACCCAGACTTCACCTGCTCTTCGTATATCCCCGTTTCAAATTTTGTTCGATAGATAGCTGGTTCTTCCAGACCTAGAACTCGAGCATACCAACCTTCGAAAAGAGGATATTCCTGAATCAACTCCAATAGCTCTTCACTGGACATCTTATTTGACTTCTCATCTGCAGTATACCAAGGCTTAGGATTAGTCTTATCCTCGGCTTTATCCTTTACATCTTCTAAGGCATTCTTGACAGGTAAAAAATGTGAAGGTTGAGAAGTTGAAGGCTGCGGAGGTTATGGATTTGAAGTTATAACTTCAATTCCTAAAGTTGGAACTCGTTCTGAGCCTGAAGATAAGCTACTACTGATAATTATATTTTCTTCGGAAGAAGAAAGACACGTTGAAGTTTTGGACATGTTGCTACCACTATATTTGAAACTACAAAACTTGAAGTGCCGAACAGAAAAGAGACTTACTTGAAAAGAAGCATGCTTCCAAATGATTCGAGTGAGGAAAAAAATATAGAAAAGATCTCCTTTTATAGGAAAACCCCAAGTAACCGTCTCTTGGGGAACCCAACCGTTCATCTACCCCCCTACGTGTCACAAGCTAAGAGAAGAGAAGTTTGAAATTTGAAAATTTCCCACTCAAAGGCATTATATGGCAAGAAAGACACATGAAAATGAACCGAACAGAATTTTACCCGAGCAGAATCCCATCCGAACACTCTGCCCGAGCAGGGTGACTTTGGCCCAATAGAATTCTGTTCAAACGGAATCCTGTTTGAGCACTATGCCAGAGCAGAATACTCTGAGGCTGAACATAATTTTGCCCGAGCAGAATTCTGTTCGAACACTCTGCCCGAGCAGAGTGACTTTGGCAGAACATAATTTTGCCCAAGCAAAATTATGTCCTAGCAAAATGCTCTTTTGCCAAATAGCACTCTGCCCGAGCAGAATGCTCTTTGGCCGAACATAATTTTACTCGAGCAGAATTTTGTCTGAACACTCTACCCGAGCAGAGTTACTTTGGCCGAATAGAATTTTGCCCAAGCAGAATTCTGTCCGAGCACTCTGCCCGAGCAGAATGCACTTTGGCAGAATAAGAATTTTGTCCGAGCATTCTACCAAAGCAAAATGCTCTTTGGCCGAACAGAATTCTGTCCTAACATTCTGCCTGAACAGAGTGGCTTTTATCAAAAATAATTCTGTCTGAACACTGCCTGAGCAGTGGCCATCCGAGCACTCTGCCCAAGTAGAGTGGCTCTGGCCGAACAAAATTCTGCCCGAGCGGAATTCTGCCCGAGCAGAATGCTCTAATTCTGTCCGAATAGAATGCTCTTTGGCCGAACAGAATTTTGCCTAGCAGAACTCTGCCCGGGCAGAATGTTCTTTGGCCGAGCAAAATTCTGTCTGAACAGAACTCTGCCAAACCAAAAATATCTTTAAGTATTTGAAATGTCAGAAAAATAGTTTCTATTCCATTTCGACATGTTTTGCTATCGCAAGTGGAAAAAGTGTGCTTCCACCCACTTCATTAACGCTGGTAAAAGCAGGGAGCATATGATATAGCCAAAATTGCGCCTTCAATTTACGGATGACACGTGGCGGTTATGACATGTAGTCCTTGATAACTTATTGTTGATTTGGCACTTGACATATTAATCATTAGGAAGAATTCTAAAAGGACTCTTACTCCTTCATCTGAGATAGACATGTGATCCTCTAGGATCCTAATTTGATTCTGATTGGAGTTGTTCAAAGCCTAAATTCTTCTAGGGCTCTCCCTCTTACTACTATATAAAGGGGTCTAACCCCTCAGGTATGGACAGGCTCACACACATATACACCGTGTATTAATGCTTTCTCAGAGTTCTACTTTGTTAGCCATCTCTGACTTAAGCATCGGAGCGTTCCACCGCCGGAACCCCACCCAGTGGTCACTTTGTGTTCTCTTTTGCTGGCCTATTTTCTGTGTGGTTCTCGATCCAGTTTTTAGCTGAAACACCCATTATGGCAGTAACCTCACACTAAATAACATTAAATGCCTCCTGAATGGTAGTAACCTCCCACTCATTTAGGTATCCCTCTTATTAAGGGGAAATAACCAATCTACTGGTGGGAGCTCTATATAAAGAAAGTGCGGGAATGGAAAAAGGGTAAATTTCTCATTATAGGAACACATTAGATTCTCTTCACACACTTTTTGACTTTAGCATCAAGATTCTTCACCAAAAATACTTTTGGGGAGTCACCGGTGTTATTTATGTTGTGCAAGTCTATTCACGAGACAAGTATCAGATTTCATCCACAACAGTATTTATATGTAATTGCTTGCCTTTTGCATAGCAAGATGTTCTCTTTACGTAGATCGGACATTGGAACCCCAATAGAATTAGAATTGAACATGAGTTTGGGCCTGTTTCTTGGAAGGTTAGTGTACACACAAGGGTTGTGTCTAAGTGGCGAGATAGGAAGCAATTGCACATAATTCAGATTATTAATTTAAACTACAGGTGTACACCGCTCTATGATTTTTACACAAAATGAGTGATAAATCCCTTCAATTCAATCTCTGAATTAGGTAAGGGCTAATATCTTCGTACTTGAAAGATCGTCGAAGTGATTCTTGATCAAGGGTTTCGATGCTTTTATCCTTAACAAGTGTAGCAATCCTTGATCTGTGGATCACTAAAGTTGAGGATGAATTTCTCTTCGATTTAACATTAACAGGAGATTTGTTAGCCCTATGATTAGATAACATTGGCTTACATCTTATTTTGATGTTAAAAATAAATTGATTATGTTCTAATGTGTGCTTTGAATGGATTCTTAGTAAATGTATACATACATACTCATGAGGCGCATTTGAAAATTTGGATATGTGGTTCAAAAGCAAATGAGTTTAAAGCTATATTGGAGATGCTAGGAAGGTTTCATCACATCACATGTCAAAGAGCAATAAAGAATGCATAGGCTATATATATATATATATATATATATATATATATATATATATATATATATATATATATATATATATATATATATATATAGTAGTCTTAGTTTGATACCTAAGTTGACGACTACGACCTAAAATGATTTTAGGACACGTTGTGCAGTACATGTGAGTTCACAGCCTTTAAACAACTGAGTTTCTTAAGAATGGGTGAACTTTGGAGCTAACTTAGATTTTCCAAAAAAAACATTTTTGGACATAATATTTTCATATTTTGATAAAACTTTTCATTAATTTCTCAACATAAAAACTGGTAACTCTATTTTTTAGAGAAAGTTACGGCCAAAATAAGAAAGTGAGTTTTCGTGAGGTAGTCAACCAATGCAGTTTAATAGAGTCGACTTCATTAAGTCAGCTTAAAAAATAATAGCTAGTTTTGCTAACAACTAGCCTCCATTTCATATCCACCCTATAAAGATCATACACCATCAAAACCACTTTTTAAGTCTACATTCATCAGAGAAACACCAAAGCTAATTGATTAAACTTTTTTCTCTTCATCTTCATAATTTTACATCGTTAGGGGTATGGCCAACGTATCGGGTCTGACAAACCTGAAGCAAAGCCACCATGGTTCAACTCTGCTCTTACAAGAAGTAATCTACATTTTGGTCCTAGACTTAGACTGGGAAATGTAAAATTTTGATAGAAATACAATCACAGGAATGAGAGACAATTCTATGTTGTTTCTTAAACTAGAAAACTATTAAAAGTTACCTCGAGAATTCTTTGCGTGGAAGACTCGAGAACGCTCTCCGAGTGATCCACGATATAAAGACAGAAAAGACTTTTTAAGGTAAATATGAATAGCTAAAATTCTCGAAAGAGAAATAGTGTATCAATTTATAGAGATATGATACATAAGCTCGAAAGAGAATAAGCTTTTCCGATCAAAAGATCGAAAACCCCTGAAAATAAAGGCCAATGGCCCTATTTATAAAGCTACGGTGCGCAGAGCTGATAAGATTGGCTATGCCAATCTGTAAGCTAGAGATAGAATATTGGATAAAAACCATAGATTGACAAAAATCTATTGACTAATCGGGTTCATCCCATAATTTTAAAATATTTTTTCCTGAATTTTGAGGCATTACCTGACTTAATTTTCTGTAATTATCTCTGATTTTAAACATGGGATGAATTAGATTCCGGATATATCATCTGTAGCCATATCAATCGTAGATATAATCTTTACATCAGGGATAATTTATAGAATTTTTTCCTAAATTATCTAGACAATATATAAAAGTAATACAAATACCTAGACACTTGACTGGACTGACATGATTGGACTAGACTGGACCAATTACTAATTAGACCACTAGATTGGACTAGACATTTAGACTCAAGACCTTGACAGTTGGACTGGACTGGACAAAAATAATTAATTAAGTCACATCACCGAGCCTAAACTTAATAATGCAATTATAATTAATAATAAAGTCCACTATTTATTTAATTAATATTAGAAACCAACGACGGTGAAGGAGCTCACGCGCAGGCTAAACATCACCAAAAGACAATACTTAGTGAAACATGAAAAAGACCACAAGACTCTGAACAGTCTCGAGGACTGTGACACATATATGAGGATGGACATTTACAATGCTTCCTACGTATCCTTGAAAGAGGAATCATATCAGCGCAATTCATTAAGATAAAAATGTTGTTTAAAGCCGAAGCCAACAGTAACAACAATGGGTCGTCAAACAATATATTACAAATGAATTAATTAAGTCCAAATTTTGCACAGATGAACAAACGAGTTATATAAAATGGAAGCTATAAATATTTAGGTGATACTAACCGAAAAACTAGCATCTTTCAGATATTTATACCAATCTATTGAATTATTCGAACTTTTGTGTAAAAGGTTTTTAGACGGAGTTAACCGTTTCGATAATATATCCCAAATCTGTTCCTTCTTGGTTGAAAGGAATTCCCAAGAATTCAATGAACAAAGTAAATAGAACCAATACAAGTATGGGGAATAACATTGTATTGTCTGATTCATAAGGATACAAAAAAATACTTCTTGTTTCCAAATTGAGTACTAGTAATAAAAGGTTGTCTCATATTTCTTACATTTTCATGAATTTGATATCTCTTCTTTGAAAAGAAAAAAAAAGAAGCACTTTGATTATTATTCATTATTAATTAAGTTAATGAATGAAAACTTTTGTTAGTCCTTTTAGAACCTTCCTTACCCGTAGAGATATTAAATATAAGGGGATATTTCTTTTGCCACTGTAATTTTGAAAATTAATGTTTAAATGTCCTTCAAAAGTAAGTAAATAGATCTGAAACATATAAAATGCAGTTAATCTCGCAGTCAACCAAACTATTATTGTGAAAATCAGGGAATACAACCAACTCTCATTAGAATTTTATCTTTAGACCAAAAACAAGCAAGGTGTGGAATACCACAAAGGAAAAGTGTACATAATAAAAAAGCATTGGAACATGTTTTGTAAAACCCCTCATAAAAACCATATTCTGACTTTTGGTTGGAGCCTTTCTTCCATATTTTGGAACTTAACTCCATAGAACAAGATGCTACTATTGAAACATAGAAGAACTGAAATCTTAGACCACAACACTACGTATGGATGGTATGAATTGCCTAAACAAGAATATTTTATGTTAGACCTCGCATATTTAAATACTTATTAAAAAAAGAAATAGAAAAAGAAAAAAAGATTAGAGAGTTTGAGGACGTAATGGGTATTTTAAAATTTTAGTTATTTTAAGAATATAGTCATATTCTTTTTCTAAGACTTCTAATGACTTACGTACAATATATCTTAAAAGCACAACAAAGTTCAGAAAGTCTCTACAGAATCCTTAAGAAGAGCCTCTTGAGATTTTGATCATTATTTCGAGATAAGAATTCATTTCGATATTGAATTGAGGTTTATAATAAGAACTCTATAGATTTTTTCTAGTTATAACTTTTGGGTATATTGATTTTTAGGGATTTTGATATAATTAATTTAAAAAATTAAAGTTTTGAGTTGAATTGCGCAATTGGAGGTAAATATTTATTTCTTTGACATCTAAATTAGCGTCCAATCAATCAATCAATCTCATGTTTGTAAGAATTTTCCTTTTGAAAATATGAGTCAAAGTTGGATCGATCATTCATTTAACGTTTTAATTCTTCAACTGTATCATTCTCGGCTGAGATTTCACATGCTCATTGCTGCTTCGATTTTCGTGCTTTAACTGCTAGCATCCATCTTTGCCGCTACAGAACTGTGTTCAGTTATATTTTTGTCCCTTTCATTTTATGTCTTCACCCTCCATCATATTATTGCCCCGTTTTGCGTGCCCATGAGAAAGCCACTCTCTGGCATTGCACTTGGACTTGCAGACGAGTGAAGGACACCTTTGCATGTTCTGGTCACGTTTAACATCACAATATTTCATCAGCCATGTCCCTCCATAGTCTATGTGTAGTTGCTTCACTTGTTTCTTTCTACACCCATGAGTAATTGATGAATAAATTCCATTATTCATTTCACCAGTAAGTTTGGTTTTACACCGATGAGTACTTGATGAATAAACCCCTTTATTCCTCCAAACACTAAGGCCCCATTTGACAAAAAAAATTTTCCTCTTTTTTTTTTCAGTTTTAAAAACTGAAAAAAAAAGAGTGTTTGGTAACCATTTTTTTTTCAATTTAAAAAACCAGTTTTTAAACTGCAGAGTAAAAAAAAAAACTCCAAAAACTGGTTTTTTTTTTTCACTTTTGGTTTTTTTTTTTCGACCACCACCACCACCCTCCCACCGCCGGCAGCCACCTCAGGCGACCACCGCCGGAGACTGCCGGCCGCCGGCGACCACCGCCGGAGACCACCGACAACCACCTCCGGCCGCCGGCGACCACCGGCAGCCACCTCCGGCCGCCGGCAGCCACCGCCGGCCGGCAGCCACCTCCGGCCGCCGGCGACTGCCGGCAGCCACCTCCGGCCGCCGGCGACCACCGCCGGAGACGGCCGGCAGCTACCTCCGGCCCCGGCCACCACCGCCGGTGACTGCCGGCAGCCACCTCCGGCCGCCGACGACCACCGCCGGAGACTGCCGGCAGCTACCTCCGGCCGCCGGCCACCACCGCCGGTGACTGCCGGCAGCCACCTCCGGCCGTCGGCCACCACCACCACCACCGTCGACCACCGCCACCGCAAACCACCAAAAAAAAAAGTCAAAATAAAAAGGGTTACCAAACACCAAAAAAAAAAGGGGTTATCAAACACCCACTTGTTTTTATAAAAAAATAAAATTTAAGCTACTCTTTAAAAAACTGCTCTTTAAAAACTGAAAACCAAAAAAAAATTTTTGTCAAACGAAGCCTAAGTTAGTAATTCTTCTTATTTGTTTAGCAGCTACAGTATTGCACATAAATTTCGTACCTTCTTTCAATTAGCTGCGATCCAATCATTTTATGTCGCCGTCATTTTGTACAGTCAACTAGTTGGTGTCTGGCCTATTTATTGGCACCTAATTGATTGTGTATTTCGGTGAACCATGTGACGTTTATGTGACTATTTTGTTTTTGACTTACCCACTTGGGTTGGAACGTGGGCTGGTTCAGCAGGATGAGCTAGAGATCGCGGTCTTATTTTCTAAACCTTGTCTCACGTGTCAGTGATGACATGTATGACCTTATTCGAAATAGCTCTAGTGTCTGTCTCCGTATAAAAATATATTTTAATATTTTGAAAATATGTCTTTGTACGAAACATATTTTGTTTCATGAAATTTTGATCTATATTTGTTTCGCTAAAGTTCCGTACGTCCAAAATTTTATTTTCTCAGACATCTATGTCGCCCTTTTGATTAGTCCGTTGAGCGACCTTACTGGGTATTTGACTCATTCCCTTATTATTTTCTTTTCGGGTGATCAGTAGGTCGGATTGTATTACAAGGCTAGCTGTGGGACTGAAAGCTAGCGGTTTTTATCTCAGAGTCGGTATTAGCATTTTTAGACGTAATAATCAAAACAAATTGAATTTGTTTAGATTTTATTTTAGAACTCTGTGTCAGAGTAATTTGGATTTTATAAATTCTTTAGGCCGCTATGGTGTTTACTGATGTATTTTTGGGATTGATTAGTAGATGCTTTGAATGATCACTTGGGAGACTTTTTGATATTTTGAGATTTTTTAACTTTGTTAATTTGATATTAACGTTCCAAAAATTCGGGGCATTACACTTGAACAACGAACAACCAGTTCAGATATTCACGACCAAGAAGTACTGAATTCTCTTTCAGATAGGCCCTGAAAGGGAAAGGAAGGCTGGAACACCAACATGCATTTATTATTGAATTCACCTGACCCGACAGTACATATTTTGGGAATGGTCAGTGCCAAAGTCATTAATGGGTAACTCGCTAATCCCTAAAATGGACTATGTAATGTACTTTATCTACTGGGTTATGGACGAGACATTTTACCAGATGTTTCTAATCTACTCTTGTATGACTTCTATTAAAACAGATATTGGGGGAAGGGGAGAGGGGGGCGGACGATTTTAAAGCAGACTCCCCATTCATTACATAGGGAAGATCACCAAGATTTCATAGCGGTAGGGAGTAGTGATGGGTCGGGCACTCCCCAACATTGAGGAGTGATGGTGGGTCCGGCACTCACTGACATTGAGGAGTGGTGGTGGTTGACTGCAATTGTTATGATAGTAACGATGGTTGTGGAAAGGTGGGAAGAGAGGAAGAAGAAGGAGAGAAGACTGCCATATCATCCTTTTTTTTTTCCCTTAAAGATGGTGATATCCCTAGACTTTTTAACGACTTTCACTGCCCATCAGCCTTCAGACCGATTAAGTTCAAAAATAATACTTTAGGTAATTTTGAAATGTTAGGTCCACTCGGTTTCAAACATGGCCATAAGTTGTACTCAAGCAATACTTTAGGGTACAAATTTGGGATTAGCATTAAAGATAAATCTAACTTCATAAGCATGTCTATTAGATAATTTATTAAATTTTTGTAAAATTTTATTCAGCCATTTCTTACTAAGAGGTTTTGAGTTATCCTATTTAGTCATGGTGGTTAAACTCTTTAAACCTTATTAGTTATCTTATGCTATAACATATTATTCTCTATATACATTTAGCAGTATAGATTCTATTTATTTGTAAAAGTGCCACCCATCATAATTTACTTAGGCTCTGTTTGGTAACCTTTTCGTTTTCTATTTTTTCTCCAGGTTTGTAAACTAGTGAACAAAACGCGTTTAGCACATAGTTTTCATTTTTTTTTCTTCAGTTTTGAAAACCAGTTTTTAAAACAAAGTTATTTTTGAAAACTCTCATTTAGGAGTTTTAGATTTTTAGTTTTGATTTTTATTTTGAGACGACCACCACCACCCTCCCACCACCGACAGCCACTGCCAATGACCGTCGCCACCGGCCACCACCGCCATGCCCCACCATAGCCACCACAAACCATCACCAAAGAAACAACTCAAAATAAAAACTGGGTAATCAAACACCCAAAAGAAAAAACTCAAAATAAAAACTGAGTAATCAAATACCCATTTGTTTTTGTAAAAAATAAAAACTAACCTTATTTTGGTTTTTATTTTTTTAGAAACAGAAAACTAAAACTGAAAGTGATTTCAAACGCTACCTTAATTGTGATGGTTAACTTTTATAACAATATGGTATAAAAATTATAGACGAAAAGTTCCTCTATCCAAATTAAACTAACAAGTAGCTGACACTGTGGGCACAACATTAAAAAATATACAAATTACTTTTAAAAGATACTTACACTAGAACAATAGAAATGTCTCATGCACATGTCCCCATCTTTCTATCAGTAGAACCTACTTTGTTTCTTTCTTTGTATACTAACTAATTCTTTTTTCTCTTTATTGTTACTAAATCAGAATTAACTACATGCACAAGTAAATTTCTAGTTGACATTTCACCACTTTTTTCTTTTTGTTGAAAGGAAGTTCACCCACTACAAATAAATGTGATTATCTTTGTTGAAAATATCAATAAAAATATGGCTTCTGCAATATATTTATTATACAGTTCAAAGCTTCTAAAGTAGATGGCACAGATTTTTAAGCTAGCATCAATAGCTAGGCAAACTTCCCTCTAATTGCTTTCTTTCAGTTTAACTTTAAGCAACCATCGTCGTTTCTCTCCTTCCTTTAACTTTTGTTACCATCACCATCCTGCAAATGCTGCTATCACAACCTCGTTGGTGTCAATGTCACTACGCAAAAGCCGCCATCACCACCGCGAGAATGTTACGGTCCATCATTAGTAACATAGTCACTAATTCGTCAACCACCTTTCATCCATCTGCTTTCCCTTTTTAGATCTGGGTTAACCACACTTAACGTTATTAAGGTTTGCCATTATTACACTCGCCTACCCGTGGTATTCAAAAATAAGCTCCACTCTATCTGGTTTTTTTATTACCTTAGACTAAGCCCTTTCCTGTTAGAAAATAGTTAACAAGTATGACGGAAAAGTAACATTTACAGATATGTACCAAGATTGCCCTCAATAGCTTTAAGAATCTTATCAAGATTAAAGGAAAGAAAACACTAACCAAACACCATACTTCTTCCTCACCTTGCTTAGGCGTTTTCACGTTATCATCGACAACCAATGCCACAACCTCATGACAGTGGTGACGGTGGTGATGCTAGCAGTGGCAGTGACAGTAGGAGTGGCAATGGCAGTGGCGTTGGTGGGGGATCTAAAAAAATTTACACCGATGCAAATCCAGAATAATGAAAATGAAACTCAGAGAGAAAACTAATCTTGATTCTCTGGTTAAACTCTAGAAATATGTCTAACTAGGTATGTATGAGAAAAACCTATTTTTGTTGTTTGGAAAGGCTTTGTGGTTATACGAAGGATCATTGTGCAAATGATTTCATTGGGAAATTGTAGCAATAAACTCATGACTCGTCAATACCACTAGAAAAGATGTCGGCCCAACCAAATTAGGATTCCAATGGGGAATAGAAGCAAGAATAGATGTCGCTGAATGTCATCGATCCTTGACCTCGAAGTGTGAAGATGGCATTAAATAGTTAAAGCCGAATCTGAGCAGGTTTTGAAACTAAATCTAGAAGCTCAACAGGCCAGAAATTGGTAAGCGAAAAAATGCTAAATTACAGTTATAGCAAACCACCTCGGAAAACATCTCTTTTGCTAAAAAGGAATTTAAGAGTTGCCACCTTATTTTATTTATAATATAGAAAAAAAATGACTCTGGAAATGTCCAAAAGTACGACTAGTCTATTGAAAACTGGGAGATGGGTTCAGAGACTAAGTTATGTAGTGAGAAAGTGTTAGGTACCTGCTACACCTTTTTAGTCTCTACTTCATTTCTATTTATATTTTCCTTTAAACACAAAGCATGCTAAATGTAATAAAAATCACCCTAAGTTTATTTTAATATTTTTGGATTGAATTCGACATCAGGGGTCGAATGGCCGACGTATCGGGTCAGACAAATCGGAATCAAATCCATTGTAATTCAATTCTAGTCCTACAAGAAGTAATCTAGATTTTGGTCCTAGGCTTAGATTGAGAAATGAAAAACACTCTTTTCATTTTGAATATAAATGCAATCACGGGAATGAGAGACAATTTTATGTGGTTTTCTAAATAGAAAACTATTAAAAGTTACCTCGAGAAGTTGTTTGTCTGTAAGACTAGAGAACGATCTCCGAATGATCCAGGATTCAAAGACAAAAAAGACTTTTTAATGAATGGCTAAAATTCGAGAGAGAGAGAGAGAGAGAGAGAGAGAGAGAGAGAGAGAGAGAGAGAGAGAGAGATAGTGTATAACTTCATAGAGAAACGGTATATAAGTTCTGAAGAGAATAAGCTTTTCCGATTAAAAGATCAGCTATCCTTGAAAATGGGGGCCAAGGGCCCTATTTATAGAGTTTTGGAACAATAACTGATAAGATTGGCTATGTCAATCTGCAAGCTGGAGATAAGTTAGAATATTGGATAGAAACTGCAGATTGACAAAAGTCTACTAACCGGTCATTAGTACAAAATTGGCCGATTCACCCCATAATTTTTCAATGATTTTTTTCAAATTTTGAGGCATTACCTGATGCATGGTAATTATCTCTAATTTTACAGATGGGATGAACCAGATTCGGGATATATTATCACTAAACATATCAATCGTAGATATAATCATTGCATTAGGGATAATTCACAAAATATTTTTCTAAATTATCTAGAAAAGATAAAATAAATAAAAGTAATATAAATATCTGGACACTTGACTGGACTGACATAATTGGACCGGACTGGACCGGACCAATTACTAATTGGACCACACTAGACTAGACTGGACTGGACATTTAGACTCATGACCTTGACTGGACCAAAATAATTAATTAAATCACATCACTTGGCCTAAGCTTAATAACGTAATTCTAATTAATAATAAAGCTCACTATTTATTTATTTAATAATAAATACCAAAATAGAGTTTCTACAAAGTCCCACGGTGGGGGACCTCATGCGCAGACTAACATCACCGAAAAATAATACAATTTTTTATAATGAAACACTGAAAAGACCATAAGGCTCCAAACAGACTCGAGAACTGTGACACATACATGAGGTCGAAACTTTATAGCACTTCTTACTGTCCTCGAAGGAGGAATCAGATCAACGTAATTCATTAAAATACAAGAATATTGTATAAACAAGAACCATATCTAGATGACAGAGCCCCCAAATCAATTTGAAAGGGTTGTCTAAACATGTAAAAAGAAATAAATAACCCTATCTGTCATGGGAGCCCCAAATTAATTTGAAACGGTCGTCTAGATATACATAAGAAAAGGTAATCTTGCATTCTGCCGGAGCCCCCAAATCAATTTGAAAGGATTAAGAGACAAGATGAAAATAACTTTGGCCAGGAGCCCCCGAATCGATTTGAAAGGGGTCAACGGACAAAGTAGAGTCATATATCTAGATGTCAGAGCCCTTAAATCAATTTGAAAGGGTCGATGGAACGGATGAATATAAACTTTGGCTGTCGTTGTAGCCCCTGAATCGATTGAAAGTGATCGACGAACAAATCGAGGTTCGACTAAGAGCCGAAGCCAACAACGCGTCATAGCTATTGGTCACTTAATCGAAACTTAACTTATATGTAAGAGTCAATGCCAATAACGTGTCAAAATAGTTGGTCGTTTAGGTACAGGAGAATTTCAAAAATATCACTGAAACCTGGAGCCTAAAATGTCATAAAGACAGTTGGTCGTTGAGTGCCGAACATATCATGTAACATCCCAGGATTTTTAGAACGTTAACATTCACTCGATCATATACAGTAAGGCAACAAAACCCTCAAACTTAACTAATTTAAAACCATCAGCTAGTCATAACAACTAAAACATCAAATAGGACAATACTCTAAATTTACTGTCACAGTATAAACATCAATTTTGAGTCTTAATTTATTTCATTACACATTGGTTCCCTCACAGGGCTCAAATAAACAAATACTGAAAACATTAAGTTATTTCGAAATCAAGCTCGTTCGTTTCAGAATCTTACTGACGATTATTCCTGTGTAAGGGGACACAAAAAGGGAGTGAGCTTTTGAGAGCTCCGTAAGGTCACTCAAAAATCCAGAAAAAAGAATACAAACGATTACCAGATTCACTTCAAAATGATAAGGGAGGAGATTCAACTCAATCCTTAAAACAAATATAGAGACAGAAACAATTGTAATCACACTGAAACGATGCAGATGATATTGAACATGAGTGATATGCAAAGCCACACAGGCAATGCTGGGTAATCACTTAGCAAAGCCACACAGGCGATGCTCAATAACACTTTGGTTGCATATGCATATGAACATTAGCTAGACCCTTAAGGTACTAGCATCTCCTGACAATAACATACCATCCTTATATCACCCCCGATACAGACCATCCTTATAACTCCTCAATACACTAACTCATGTCAGTAGTTAGAGTGCAATAATCGATGATGCAATGATTATTTCGATGCATAATGAGAAATAAATACACAGCATCAAAAAGGAATTTCAATAAACATATAAGGCTCAAAGTAGGGTATTAATGGCAATCAATGCAATTTCATCACAATTATAATCAAGTCCAATGGAGGCATCAATAACAATATAGAAAGAGTAATTATAATGTCAAATTGATGAAATAGGGTTTCGAAAGAAATCTCTTACCTCTATCCGAAGCTATGTTAAGCTAATCACCCTCAAATACAAATCCTAAATGGGGCAAATCATTCATCAGGACACGATCTACACAATAATGTTATAAACTCGGTATTAACTTCCTAAACAGTTCTCATCCCTATTGTCAAAATAAGCTAACTATAAATAGTTCATTTATGACTACTAGAGATTTCTCAAAAATAGATAACATATGTTTGTATATGCACTAGGTAGATGGAAAGGTTACTTACATAATGCTACGCATTTCTTCAATACTAGCATCCGGTGCTCTGATTGCCTGCTACGTCTGACCAAAGGATTACCCAATCCATCCCAAGCTCCTCATGATTGAGCCAATAGTATACGCGCCATCTTCACTTCTTCCAAAACTCATTTAGAGTGAATCCTAAATCCTTAATTTATTTCATTATTCTTCTCCCCATATGTGTCCGACTGCTTTTCTATCTCTCTGACTCACACTCTTGAACTCTACAAGACAACGACTCACACATTCCATCGTCTCCACAACCCGTACCAATACACATCCCCTTTCTTTATGTCATTTTCTCTTACAAAGATGCAGACAACCGACAACAGCACACATTAGCACCCATAACCCTCACACGATATTCCTTGTCAACATAAACAAACACAATGCATAATGCACACCTATACAACCATACAATAACATGCACACGATACCACTAAATCCACCACCTGATATGAAAAATTATCCAAAACACCCCATGACTTAAAATTACCAAAATACCCTTAATGGCCAAAACTATTTCAAAACTCATCTATATATGTAATAGATTTAGATTGAAATCAGGCCCAAAAGTTCTTTGAAAAATATCATTTTATTCCAAAAACTCCCTCCGACTCTTATCGACACACAAGGTGACCAAAGTTGCTACACATGATAACAGATAATTTTCAATGGTAAAAGGTCACTATGAAATTTTTAGAAAAATAATAATAATCTAATCTGCTATTTTTAATAAATCAAGAATAATATTTTTAGATAAAGTCATTTCATGCTTTTTGAGGACACTGAAAAATCCAAGAAAATTATAGATCATAGATATTGCAAAAATAACTAAGGGTTACAGTTTCGCACTTAGCCAAAATCATAGCGGAAATAGCTTTTGAAAATAGGAATTTGGACAGTAAGAAAATGATGGCCCTTTAGCGACACTTTTCATTTTTTATCAAAAATTTCTCATCACCAAACTACATGTACACCCATTTATAACATATGCCTGAAACAAACAAACACACACATGCTACTCCATTCAATCAACCCACTACACTAACACATGTCCATACTTTCCACATACACATGCACACACTGATTACACATACAATCCAATCCACACACAGACAATAAAATACTCACACACAGTTCACCGGAACAAGAACCACTAACACGCTCCATTACAAGCAATCATCCAACAACCACCACTCCTGCACATCTAGACAAAGTCACATAGCGTACACCCACAGCTGCACATATACAAACTACCCACTTCATTCAATTTTAGCCACTGCAAGAACTGCAATGATGCCATTTCAGCCATCGCACCAAAATCATCACATATTCCAAAACTATATGCACACCACCATGGCTATCCATTAAAATACACATATAACGCACCCCATTAACAATCGTTGTCTTCACCCCCATTAACAATGCACTCTATTAACAGATTATACACAGGTAGTGCACCCCATTGACAGACCACCGCTGCACAATAACCAACACAAACGCACTCCCTCTTTATACATAACCAATTTACACAAGCAGATTATCAACACCTATTTCATAGAAATTCAGCCTCCAACCTATTGTATCGTGGCTAACATCAAGATTGACCGTTGGCCATGACTGTGAAACTAATGAAAGAAAAGATGCCGTGGTTGGTTTCATCACCGACCTCACATCACGATCGTTATTGGTAGATGCAAATCTGACCACATTAAGGAATTAATGGCGGTAGCAATAGAACTTGACAGTGCGTGGATGGGGGGTACCTCGACATCGTCGGAATTTTATTGGTTGGGCATCCCGTAGCCGGTATTTCTGCCCGCAGCCGTTAAGGGTTCTTCATGTCTCCCTTAATAGCGACCTTTTCTTGCTTGGGGTACCGGCCAGAATCGGCCATCATAGACCGGATACGATGCCGGCAGCAATGATTTCACGATGGCTTGGAGGTGGCAATCTGTGGTGCCTCCGTTGGAGGTGCGACGGTGTCGGGTAAGTGTCATGTTTCCAAGGCCTGCAGTGGTTGAACAGACAGCTGAAGATGATGATCAAGCTACCATTGGGCTGGAAGGAACTATAAGGAACAAGCCCAGAGTGAAGATCCGCATTACAAGATCTGGCAGAAGGCCTATAATTAATCAAGAGGAAGAAGGATCAACCCCAGCTTAAAGTTGCAAGTAGAATTTTGCGGTAATCCCAGACAGCATCGTTTAGACAAATGGACAGTAAATGAAGATGGCATCGTTTGGACTTGGCCACAATAAAAGAAGATGGCATTGTTTAGTCCCAGCTTTATATTTCTTTTAAATGTGTTTTAGTGACAAATGTTTGAAATCAGTTTTGGAGCTAGAGCCAAAACTTTCAATTTGAATTCTGTTTGAATTTTGGTTATGCTTTTAGGCGTGAGGCAGACCAGAAAGGGATATGCTTAATTGAATTTGAATTGTAATTCTTCTCTCTATCATTTCTCTTGTTCTTCTCTCTTCTGGAATCCTACCTTGATTCAATAAAATTCTATGTTCCTCTCTTTCTTGTGCGATTGTGAGCTTGAAGGTGTTAATCATGGAAGTGAATTTCAGTAGCATCTCTTCGATATGCTACAGTATGGAGTTAAGTGCAATGACGATGAAGGCTGCACTATGGGGTTCGAAGCCGGTGACTACGGTGTAGCCAGAAATTGGGGAAGAGGATGATCGGAGACGCGCCGGTGTTGGAGAAGAATTAGGGCTGGCGCCTCTCTCTCTCTCTCTCCACTCCTCTCTCCTGATTCTTTCCTTCTCTTTTAACTATTTAACCTTGTTTTATATTATATCTATATTTACGTTATTAATATAATAATTCCAAATATAGTATAAATTTCAAAGTCACCCCTTAAACTATCATTTTGTTCATTATTGCATTCATTCCTTATCTGTAACTAATGGTCACTAGGATTTTATTATTATTATTATTGTGTTCACTAATACATTGCTCACGCTAATCGTCGTTAAGGACTCCAGGAAATAAAATGTTGCATTGTATGTTTTACGTCGCTAAAGGAATAAACATGTTACTTTAATTCACTTACAACCAATATAAAAAAATTGTCGCTAAGGATCCTCAATGATACTGCTCATAATAATTGTTGCTAAATATTCTAATTTAATCACTTGGATAAACTACTACTAAAGTAGAAAGCAAATTTATGAGAGCAAACCAAACCCTAGGTTCAGGGTGTTACATATCAATATAATTGAAATGAAGAAAATGTTGTTTCTAGCAACAAACGCGGGATTTTTCACTGACCTTGCATCGTACAAAAATTACTGAAGTGACCAACATATTTAAATAATTGGATCGAAAAAACGATTTGCCTACAAGATAGGGGACATGCAAGCAAACAAATGTTGGATGAAAAAGCCCTAAGCAGAATGAATTAAACATCATGCGAAATGCACAAGGAGGTAAAACCCACAAATTAAAGTAATAGAATGATTATGCAAGCACACCACGCAGGCAAGCATATAAGCACATAAAAAAAACATATTTTCAGACAAGGATGCAAATTTATTTTTTTTTGTCGAAGACTGGCTGAATAGTCAGAGGATAGAAAATTTTTGAATTTTTGAGTCGAAAACCGGCCAGTTAGTCATCTAGTTTGAGCAACTTAAAGGGAAAACCGGCCAGCTAACCCATCTAGTTTTTGTGCGCAATATTTAGGATTTTTTTCAACACTTTTAACTCAATCTAATCACATTCTCTCTCAAATTCTTCTCTTTCAAGGACTCTTAATCGTGTAATTCTAGCCCAATTACACATCTAGCCTATGAAACCTTTCAATCATCTTCCATTCTCTCTTTGAAAATTATGGAGTTTATTTGAACAAGGAGAGGCCATGAAGGAGGTCCCAAATCGGCTAGACTTCTCGCTTCTGGCAGACTAATCGATTGGATGACCACTCTTTGTTGACTCCGGATCAAGGAGTACACTTGAGCAAATATTATTTCACAGAAGAAGTATGTATTCTACAAATTCTCCCCAGTTACACACATTATTTCACCTTTCTTCACACACAAACTACACCTATGCCAAGTAGGACCCATATGTGTTACTCCCTCCGTCCCTTAATAATTGATCATCTTTTTTTTTTGTTTCATCCCACAAAAATTGATCACTTCCAAATTAAGAATGATTCTGTAGGTATGTTTACATATTTACCCTTTTTATACTATTTTTTTCTATTTCTCTCTCCACCAACTCATTTTCTCTCTCCTGACCCACCATTTCACAATTTTTTATTCTATTTCTCTCTCTACATTTAACACTCAACCAACCAAGTTTCTCTTTCATGGCCCATTCTCTTCTCTCCTCTCTCTAAATGGTAAAATAAAAAAAACACACAATACATAACTAAAATCCTTAATATGCGTGCAAAATAAAAGTGATCGATATTTTAAGGACGGATGGAGTATTTTTCAAGCACTTCATGCACGAAGCAGACAATTCCTTGAGAGTTTTCCTTTTTCATTAATTTTGTAGCCCCTCGCTACGCACATGAAATGTAGGGGCTCCCCCAAAGTAGTTGGAGAATGGTGGGCTAAGGTCAACGTTTACCGGTTTCGATCTTTTTCTTGACGGGTTGCACGTTGCGATCCATAGTAAAAAAAATACCTTTTGTGCTTGGCCTAGCGTTGGTGGGATTCCACTAATACTTTTCATATGCCGTTAGGTAAGGTAAGGCAACGCTTAACTTGTACAACTTCACAAATATCACCGACATTTGCATTCAAGGGAGGCCTATACTTTGGCCCCATGATCTCGACAAAAATCGGGACCTTATGGTTTGATTGCTTGGCTTTGGATCGTCCTTAAAAAATGGCGGTTCCATTTTGTTGGATACCTTTCGTGTACATTACGAGGGGATGTTTTTGGAAGGTATCGAGAGCCCAGTGATTGATCAGTTTGTCCGGGGGTTCTTGCACTATGTCTTGAGGGAGACCCTCTTCATCAACGGAGATGACTTCGTATCGCTGTGGTGCCTATGGGATCTGAAGGTGGTGGAGGAGACTGGGGTACTCCTGCCTTGGCATAGTAGTATCACTCCATGAGTGCGGTGTTCTGGGGGCAGTCTCTGAACTTCATGTGGTATTGCGATATCCGGGAGGTATATTTATGCTTCTTGGGTCATTTTCTAATTATTCTCATGCATTTTTTAAACAACTTGCTCACATGGACATTTCTGTTCACAGGTTTGGGCCTTCGAGGTCTTGGGTTTATGTGTTCCTTGACTGAGGGAGGGGCACACTGCTGAGAGTGAGCCGACGATGTACTGTGGAACTTTAGGGATGAGCAAGTGGGCTCCTTTGAGGAGGCATACCGGGATAGTTTTGACGGACTGATGCAATTCCCGGTAAGTAGTTCACTGGGGTTTTAACTTTCTTTAACATATACTCATGAATACTTACCGTTTACCAATTTTGTTTCAAGCGTCTCTGTCCAAGTGGGCGACAGTCTAGTCCTATCCCGAGGAACTGGCCCTTACTTGATGCCAGGTGCTACTAGTGGGACCCTAGCAGGAAGAGTTATATATGGGGACTGACTGCTCTTCTAGCACGACATGGACGTCAAGGTCCACGTCTTAGCTGCCCCTTCTTTAAAGATGTATCAGATAAGGAATCTAGATAGGGGGCTAAAGTAGAGCTTGGTTAAGGGATCAGTGTATTCTCCCTAAGGTGGCCGAATGACCCTCGTACCTATGAGGCCTTCGTGAGAAAGGAACTAGCCCCTCTACTTACTACGGAGCTGCTGAGAAGGGTGCAAAAGGCTAGGGCAACCCAGGACCAAAAAGAGAAGGGTAAGAAAGTGGTGGGGTCGGCTGACAACATCCATTTTTCTCCCTAGATAGTGTCAGTATTCCTGAAGGGCAAGACAAAAGAACAGGAGCAATTCCTAACCAAAAGAAGGACTCTGATGTTTTTGGGTTCAAAGAGCTTGTGAAGGTCAAAATGGTAAACTCTAAACCTTCTTGAGCTTAAATTTGTCCTTTTTCTTTGATTTTAAGTCTATCATTTTCATTGTAGGCCTTGTCCACACTGCTAAAAAAGGATGCCTATTGGATGATACATAATCTTAAGGACATGGTGTCCACATACCGAGCTCTGATAGAGGTGTAAAAGCCATCAATCAAGATGATAGAGGTACCCACTTTTACTTCATCGGTGCCACCTTCTGGAGGTGGTTTGAGTGGACGACATAGCTTTGCAAAGCCCACATCAGTGCTACTGCTGCTACTCAGAGTCATGCTGGATGTACTTCGATGCTTCGGAAGGGAAGCCTAGTGAAGATGAGGGTGATGAGCTAGACCTAAACAAACTGAAATCAGCACCGTCCAAGGGTAAAGATGTCGCCACCGGAAGCAAGAGGAAAGCCCTAACCCCTCCGTCAAAGCAAAGATACGAGACCTCACAAATTGCTTCGGTTTCAGCAAGACCTACAAGAAGCCCCAATCAAACGAGACCGTGGTAGCGGAGTCATCTCCAGAACTCGAAGGTGAGGAAGAAGAATAAGAAGAAGGTGATGATGAAAAAGAAGAGGCTGAGGAAGCTTCAGAGACCAACGATGTGATACCCCGAACGTATCAAAAAAAAATTTAACGCTAAGTTGATTTATTAACGGGAATTATTTTATTGAGTAACGTCATATTGGCGTTAATTAAGTGGCAGGAAGTGGAAATAGGTGTTAGTGTAGTTTTGGGGCTTAAGTATAATTTTTAATAGTGTAGGGGTCATTTTATAAATATGAAAAACCATTGGGGGTCAATTCATAAATTTCAAAAACCTTTCCCATATGCCAAGTGTTCAAGGGAATTGGTCTCCGGTAGCCACCTCATGTTAGGGTGGTGACTAAGTTAGGTTAAATATAATAATGAAGGGATAGAAATTCGGGTGAACAAAAGAAGAGGGAAAACGAAAACAGTAAACAAAAACAAAGAAGAAGAAAAAGAACACAAAGCATAGCAGAGGAAAAATGATTGGGGGCAACTGTTGAAGGTTTTTTTTCTCCCTTTTAACACATCTAAATTCAGTGTTAATATAGCGTGAGTCATGTGGGTTTGTGGACAGCTTGTTAAGCTGTTCGAGCATGGGGGAAAGCAGGGGAAAGAACTAAGGGAAGTGGCAGCATAGCAGCTTCTGTATGGGGAGCAGAAGTGTGTTGTGGTGACTGTGAGTGGATCGTGCGTGTTGAGTATACAAGAGCTGGTGTAAAGAACACACAACGTGTGTTTCAGTGAGTGCTGTGTGTGTTTCTTGTGTGTGTCGTGTGGGAGGGTGCCACGACTGAGGGGTTTTGTGAGTATTTTGGTGGAACCATATACATTAAGCTCACATATGGGTGGAATTGGGGGTTTTCAGTGCGATGGGAAGTGTGTGAGTGTGTTTTAGTGTGTGCCGTGTGGTGCATGAGTGTGTGTTCTTGATCCGTTGGTGCCCATGTGTCTGTGATTGTGATGTATATATGTTTGATTGTGTGAAAGGTGGTGTTAGAAAGAATTTAGGTTAGACATAAAGGTTAGAAAGTGCTTAAGTGTGTGTTTGTGAGTTTTGTGTGTGTGTGATGGGCTTCGGCAATGAGTGGAGGGAGGAAGAAGACACTGTGAGTGTGAAAAAGGTGTAACAGTGTGTGTGTAATTTGAATAGTAGTTGATTTCGTCGCTAAAATGGAAATGTATTTAAACAGTTTTTTTCACGAATTACAAAAAAAATCTAGAGCTAGATTTAGACAAAGTGCAAAAAAAAGACCCCAATTATTTTTAGGAGATCTACATCGAGAAAAAATTTCAGATTTTTTTGAGGATTGGAAAAGGGTTAACCAATACGGGGAACCGTGAAACTTTACAATGTAATTTAAATATCAAACTAGGGCGATTTGGTGCGAAAATTTTATGGCGACCTTAGGATGTCGAGAAGCTTCATTTCCCAAGATTTTGGGTAATTCTAAAGTTGTTTGCAAATTTTGGCCGAACGGACTTTTAAGCGCTTAGTATGGACCCCGGTTCGAGATTTTTGGGCAAAAATTTTCTAAAACACATTTTAGCTTGCGAATGACTTCGAGAGGATAAAAATAATATTTTTAAGTGCTTTTGAGATCTGTTTGGTGCTGGGAACCCTCGTGGGGGCATTTCGATAAATTGTCACCCGGAGAGGGGTATTTTGGTAATTCTCTCGGTAAAGTTTTTTGAGGGACTTTTTAGTCCGAAAAGGGTGATAAAACACTTAAAGGGTTTTTTAAAGTTGATTTGAGGTAATGGGAGTGATAGTGGACCCCAGGGACATTTTGATAATTTGCCACTAGACGGAGGGTATTTTGGAAATTTTATTGCGCGAACTTCGAACTTCGCAAATGCCTTTATTAAGCATTCTAAAATAACAATAAGTGGGTTCATCCCTAAATGAAGGGTATCAGCACTAGTGTGGTGCTCGGTTAGGTTAAAGAACTGACTGTTGGGTCGGAGTAACTGACCGCTGTAAAACACGGTAAATAATTGATAAAATGAGAATAGAATAATTGTATATTTATGATGGTTAGTAGCTAATGAGCAAGGTCTTATTTGATTAGGTGACCCCGCTCACGGCGCTTTAAAGTTTTTGGGCTCTTCGGCTAAAAGCCAGCCAGGTAAGGATAGTCTGGCTCTTTGCATGCTACGAAATTGCTCCTCGTGGCATACCCATCGTTGTTAAGGTGAAGTATGACGAACGTTTTATGATGAATATGAGGTATCGGTGGTTGTTGTGCCTGTACCTTTCGTACTTGAAATATTGTTGTGGTTTTCGACTAGCTTGTTTCCTAATCTACTCTGTGTGCGTTAGTGATGATTTTGGGTTACCTTATTGAACCTCGGTCGCATACTTGATTGAAATTTCTTGTTGAGTGGTTTGTTGAATCGAGGACATGGGGTGAACTCAGTTCCCTTAGTCCATTCAGTTGTTGTATTATGTGCTTTGACGATAGCGTGGTTTGGGGAGGAACAACTCTTCGTGAGTTCCCTTCTTGTGCTTGCTGTCTCTTTTATTTGTCTGAGACTGAAATGAACATCCCGGAGCATGGGACATTATGTGAAAGGAGGGCCAGTGAAACATAATCACCGGCAAACAGAATGTAGGGCGCGCGGTTCGAGTCAGTTTTGTCGATTGAGTCCAGTCAGTCTGGTCGGTATCTACATTGCATTTGACTTTATTATGACATTGTGATTTTAATGGCTTATATTTTATTGATGTTTAATTTCACGATTTAGTGTTCACGTGCATTGTAGTCAGTCAGTCAGTTTGGTCAGTCCAGTTCATTAAATGTGGTGATAATGTTGTTCTATTGGGCCTTAAAGCCGCTCAGTCTGACTAAAAGAAAAGAAACATGTTGCTTGATCCATTGAATTGATGTTGTGTCATCTTTGAAATTCTGGATTCTTGATATCGTTGAGATTAATTATCATTTCTCCCAAGGCTGTCACTTCGTTGTCTGCGTTGTTCCTCGTATTATCTTTACTGGGCGATTTGCACTCATTCCTTACCTGAAATGTTTTAGGCAGTCCGGGGGAAGTAGGGGAAACTTCAAGGAAAGGGAAGGAGAAGGCGCTTATTCAGTGAACAAAAAAGTAAGACGATGAGATGCGTATTTTGGGAACTAGACATTTTGTGTAAATACTTTCGCTGTGCTCGTGTTAAGCTTTACGATGAAAATTTTTGTACGGATGGGTTTTCGTGAAACCTTATGTATATTCATGGATTTTTTAGAATTGCTCTGTATCAACAGGGTTTATAATGCAGTCATGACAGACAACCTGGCTCTGGTGACATCACTAGGGTTGGGGGTGTCAGACTATGAGGAGTTTAACTTGAGTCCCTAGATTAGGTCCTAGAGTCCCTTCGCGACTTTTCAAACTGTGTATGTAATCCACACTCTTATTTTTTTGTGTTTTGAGCTAAAACTGTATTTAGTTAATCCTATGCCAATGCTTAGTTCAAATGAATGTTCACAAACTTGCACAAAAATAACAGAGTTGGGCTAAAACTAGATTGAAACAATTGAGATTGGATTGAGTTGTTTGAACAAGTACAAGGTTTGGCTTAAAAATAGGCAAACCCTGCAAAAATTTTACAAACACTGACTAATCCACAGGTTAGTCAGTGGCAAAAATAATTTTTTGAGTAAAATGTCGATTGAGCAGAAGACCAACTTAAGATTTTAAGGTAAAATCAGACAGTTGGTCAGAAGAAAATTTGATTTTTCTGGTAAAACTAGATGGTTGATTAAAAGAAAATTTTGTTTTTTTTGGTAAAATCAGAAGGTTGATCAGAGAGATTGACTGCCAAATATTTAAATCGAATACAAAAACTGACTAGTTTGAGAAAAACAGTCCGGTTTGTCCCATAATTTTTTTGAAATTATAAATTTTGAATCCTATCTCTATACAACTTAGGGCTCTCTCATTATAAATTCAGGAGGGCTTTCGACTTTCATTCTCACAGAAGAGACTTTCGATGCCAATCCTACAATCTTTGAGCTCCAATCCCACATCTCCGCAGATTCCTTCAATCTAAAGTCATTCATCTTGACGGCCTGATTCAATCTAAAGTCCGTGATGAACCTAAGGAATGTGGTTATTCATGAGGACATTCTCCGGGCGGCATGCAAATTCTGGGATGGCGATGATCGTGTCTTCCGCTTCGGTGTAGATGAACTTTGCTCGACTCTCAAAGAATTTTCTGCTCGGATGGATATCCTTTAATCTGCCCATTATTGTTCCAGTTATCCAAGGTAGGTATGCAAGGCTCTCATGGATTTGCTAGAAGTCAGGGATGAGCATGCTAGGTCTTTTATCTGAGCTGAAGGTATACTATTTTCTCCTAATAGAATACTTTTCTGCTAAACTAAATAATTGTGATAGCGTTATGCCTATGGTCCGGTAGTGGCTCTGGCATTATGTCTGGTGGCCAAATATCTCACTATTTTCGGTCATGGTATCGTTGATGTAACGATAACTAAGTTGTTAGTTCAAGTGTCCATAAAAGGCAGCTGATGGTGGCTAAGACAATTAATGGCATCACTAATGTGCATGAAGACCCAAGTCATTCATTTTAAGGTAATCCTTTGCTTCTGTATATGTGGCTCTTAGATCACATGCAGCTGATAGATGTTCCTACTAAGGGGACGCATCGCCCTTGTTCTTTCTGTTTTGGCCCTTGCTCTTTGAAGTTCGCTCTACAATAGAAGATTATACTCGCTTCTTCTATGTGCGGGAGTCCAAGGATATTCGTTGTTATTATCCCTGGTGGGGAGTCCACGGGTCTACTTTGCAGACTCTCGAATATTACTGTGTCTGTCTCCTGGGATTCGCTATTCATTTTTTTGCTTAACCTGTCAGATTCTGGGACAGTTAAGTTACAAGTAGGCTGTTTCATATTTTTATAATAATTTTGCTGAAAAGGTGAATGACCTTAGCGCTTCTTTGAATGATCTATTTGTAAAGGTCGGTGTTCTCCTCCATGTTTTGATCATTTTATAGGGAATGACACCTTTGTCAATTGCATAGAATCGGTTGCCCCATTGTTTTCTGAGGAGTATATCAAAGGGTTTAGCTTCACATTGAGGATAAAGTTCAAGCTCTGGACAGTCGACTGAGGGCTGAGCTAAATTGGAATTTCTCGAGTGCCTATGAAATAAGGTCTTTTGAGCTGGCTAAAGGAGAAGCTCGTGCTGCTATTGGTTTAGGGCCAGAAGCCCCTGATTCTAGTAGGTCTTCTCGGAGTATGGTTCAGAGTTTTTGTCATCCTCAAGCTGAGGTATAAGTTTGGGATATCTGGATCAGTCTTAGATCGGTTCTCTAATGTTTGAAGAGAAGTTTGACGAGGATGAAAATCCTATGCGGTCTTTTCACATTGATGAGCCTCTGCAACATACTTCCTCGCTACCTAAGAAGAAACAACAAAAGACGCCTCTAATTGCCAAAGCTGTTTAGGATTAGGAGATGACTTTGTTGCTTATATCGAGGGTCCACTTGATCGCAGGCGTGGCAAGAGCTAAGAGATTGAGAAAATGGACTGACACTTGGCTTTCAAGGTAGAAGTCTTAGAGGATATGATCTGAATATCTCATAGGTTAACTCACAAAAAGGGCATTGAAATGTGGAAGCCAATCATATGTTTGGATGAAGAGGATCCTTCGGCTTCCAGGAAGAAGAAATAAATGTGCTGATAGATTACCCTTAGGTTGCTGATAGGACTTAAAATTTTCTTTTTTTCCCTAGCTTTTGACTAGGCCGCCCATTGTAGGGTTTCGTCCTAGCGAGCATTTCTTATTATTTTCTGTTTTCATTTTTTCTTTGCCCTAATTTTTGCATGGACCGGCCTTCACAGGGTTTTCGTTCAAACTGGGATTTTTATTTTTCTCAATAATGAAGTCGATATCTTTCCATTAGAATTAAAGACTTCTATTAAAATTTGACCGCACCTAAGGTAACTTTGTTGGCTACCAACAAGCCTCCATCTATGTTTTATATGGACATGTGTGTGGAGGATCAGGCCATTCATAGTCCAATTACAAATTTCAATCATACATAAAATTTCTTTAGTCGGTCTACATTGATTAATTGTGACAACTCGATTTCATCCAAATCGAATAATAACGCTACACCGCCAAATAGGGACCTAATCAGTTGGGTTCGAACTTTTCTCGAGGCTTCTAGATATGTCCATTGTTCCCCTTTGACACCGAATTTTATTCTTTCAAACCACATCCCCTTCACCCACTTGTTAAATGCTCGAGTGACTCGCTTCTAATAACCCTGAATGTGGTATAGGGCGTTCAATCTTTTCTCATCTACTAGCGCCAACTCTTCAAATTTGTGTCACACCCAATCTTCCTTGGCTATTTGGTTTTCCAACAATACCTTCAGAGAATTCACTTCCCATTCTGTCGGAAGAACGACTTCCGTACCATAGACTAGCGAACATGGGGTAGCTCCTATTCAGGTTCTCACTGACGTCTTATAGCCCTAAAGGGCATATGGGAGCTTATCTGGCCAACTCTTACAGGAATCTATCATTTTATTCAGCATGTTCTTGATGTTCTTATTGGCCGCTTCCACAGTCACATTGGTCAGCCAATGGTATGGTGATGAGCGATGTCGAATAATATCATACTCATCGGCTAGGTCCGTGACTTCTCATTCAAAATGTAACCCATTGTCTACGATCAGATCCCAGGTATTCCATATTGGCAAATGGTATTGGTAAGTATGAACTAGGCCACTTTTGAGTTGTTAAGCATGGCGTACGAAGCGGCATCCACCCACTTTGTCAAATAGTCTATGGCTACCAAAATAGACTCATATCCATTAAAGGCTTTAGGATTGATCTTCTCTATTCCCTAAACAAAGAAAGGCCAGGGAGATGCCATGTTCTATAACTCTTGTGACACCTCCTTATGTAGTCGACACAATCCTGCTCCATTGTACTCCAATAGTAACCTTATCGGAGAATCTTATTGGCTAATATTCAATTGTTCATGTGCGGTCCACACTCTTCTGCATGTATGTCACCAATGATTTGATTGATTTTTCTCTCAGTTACATACAGTAGGCATTCTCCATTATAGCCAACCGACAATCGCATATGATGAACTGCATGGCCTACCTTCTCAAAGATACCCGATCTTTCATGGAATATCCCTCGAGGTATTTTACCATCCCGAATAAGGTTCTAAACATCAGTGTGCCATGGTTCGGCCACTCCGTCCTCTTTTACAGGAGCTATCATGAAGCAATAAGCTGATTTATCCCTTTTTTGTATCACGAATGGCTCGACCTCCAATCTTTCGGCTATATCTACCATTGACATGAATGTGGCTAAGGCATCGGCAAAATTGTTCTTAAGTTGGGGTAGGTAATGGCATTCCACATCCTCAAACTGATCTACAATCTTTTTCAGATGGCTGTCATATGCTTGTAGGCGTTCATCTTTAATTCCGCACATCCCTTAAAAGGATAATTACACAAATTACCCCTGTGATGTGGGGTGGTTGCAAAAAGCCGCTTGAGGTTAGAAAATTGCAAATAGACACCTGAGGTGCCAATTTTGTTGCAATCGTTAAAAGAATCATCCAAGTTGATGGAGCGTGATGCTCACGTTCTTGAGAAGTGTGTTGCATAAATATTAATATAAGAAAAAGGCTAAAATGCCCTTTGTTTGTTTCTCTCTCCCAAAGTCCTAATCCAATGAAACCAAACCCTAGCCACGGTACTCACCAACCCAGCCACATCCACCTCTACCACCTCCTGTCTGCCACCTGCCCCACCCACAACTACAGGCTACACCATCTCCCTCATCCAATCCTACTACAGCCACCTACTGCACCTAATCTCGTCACCGCCAACACCCCCATCCACAACTGTCGCGGACACCATCTCCCTTGTTTAATCCCGCCTACTGCACCCAATCCTTTCATTGCCAACATTTTGACCCACAAACGTCGACACTGTTACCACCCAATGCCATAGTCGCCACCATAGGTCACTCCCGCCGCTGCCATCCACACACCACCACTGCACCACAACCAAACACCACATACCTACGTCAATAATCTAACCCAAATCGCACAAACGCAAATCAAAGGTTTTAGATTAGAATGTGCGATTAAAACCCACAATTGACAATCCTATAACGGCCATGTCGCTATATGACCAACAAATACATCGAAAAGAAGTGCGGTGACTCCTTTTTCTTCTTCTTCTTCTTCTTCTTCTTCTCTCTCTCTCTCTCTCGTTAACCCCTATTTTGACTTCTTTTGTATTTTTGGGCCTACCTACGTTGACTTTGACTATTTTCTTGAACATTGGGTTGACAAAACTAGATTCTCAATTAGCCATTTCTTTTATCATTTCTTTGAAATATTTTTTTCTCTTCAAGGCCCATTAGTTGTGACTTATCATTGACCGTGTTGATTAATTTATCATAATCTATATCAGTAACTATTGGATAATCAAAATCAACCATCATATTATCAACCAAATAGTCTAGGAAAATGTAGTAAGTGAGCAAATTCATATTAGCATCTAAGTCTTTTGGCTCCAGAGCAGCTTCAGCAGCAGAACTCCTTTCGGTAATCTAACCCACACTCGGTCATCCAATTCCGTGCATCGCCCCATGCTGGAGTGATTACGCTTACTGGGTTCTCAATCTGGTCATCCATTTTACTGATAAGCACCAAGATATGCATATTCTTTAAGCATGCTGCCATTCCTTTCAGTTCCTTGAATTTTATCCAATCAAAAGCATCTTTAATACGGGCTCAACCAGGACTAGCAGTTCCTCGTCTTTAGCCCTATTGGAATATCTCCCATCCTTTGATCTGCTTCTCGGTTTCCACGTTACAGACAAGCTCTGAAAATCCGTAGTAAAGGCCATTCTCTCTTTTAAAGCATCCATTCATGGTAGGGACCATGGTTATGCCTTGGATATTTATGCATTGTCTGCTCGTTTTGTCTTTCTTAACCTGAACCATATTTTTAATGGCTTCTTTGATCTCTTTCTTGGTTAGCTTATACCCCAACTCAAACTGGTCTTTTTTATTCTCGAAAATGAGAAAACTGAGAACTCCTTGACAATTCTAGCCCATTCCTTTCCTGGGAAGTAGTGAAGCTTTCTTAGCATAAGGAGCACCGTCTTGTTAACTTTCTGGTGCAAGGTAGAAGGGATTGCATCGACAGAGAGTATCCATGGTCTTCCTAAAAGGAGATTAAACGCATCAGGTATATCCAAGACTTGAAACTCGACTTCGAAGCTGGCAATTCCAACAATCATTGGAGTTTGACTATACGAATATAACATCTCTTCAGTTATTGCTGTAGGCTCAGATGACTTGTTAGAAGGGGCCAACTCTGAAGGGTCAATGTCGAGGGCTTGAATAGTGCATGGGGCAAACATTCAACCCAGAACCATTGTCTATAGGGATTAAGGGAACCCTTTTATCAAGTGCTCGCATGATGATATGGAACGAGTAGGTCCTAATTTGGGCAAATTTGATTCAAAAAAAGTAAGGAAATTCTCGTAATGTGGCAAATTTGATTCAAAAAAAGTAAGGAAATTCTCGTAATGTGTAGTCTGTAGCACTGGGGATGGATTTTCAGGCTGCATTTGGATAGCTATCTGGGCTTTACTGTGTAGTTTAATGAGGGCATGTCAGTGAGAGTATGAGGCCTGTAACAACCCCCATATAGAGATGTTTGGTTGAGTTTTCTTCAACTGTCTTAGAACTTCTTCATCGAAAGGGTCTTGAAAAAATAGCGGGTTAGATGTGGCTGTTGGCGTTCTGGTACACTCGGCCTGATCCGGTTAGGTGAGATACTTGGCATTGGGTCTAAACATAAAACTGGTTTCTTCATCGTACTCCTTTTCGACAGGGATGGTCTTGCTTTCCATCAACTATTCCCATGTAATAACATCACAAAGCTGCGGCAGAGAAACACACATTCAAACTAACTGAACTTCCTAGTTTGTTAGAACAAAAAAGGTGGTCAGATCTATACCTGGTCAGTTATTATCAATGAAATTAACCCTATGAAGCGGCAAGGATTGTTTCCGGACATTGGACTTTGTGGGAGGAGAGACTTTACCCTTATCGATAAGGTATTGTATGGTGTGCCTGAGCATTATGCAACTCTCTGTAGGATTTCCTTTCCCTTGATGAAAAGCACAGAAAGCATGAACGTTTTATCCTTACGATATTACTGCTGGCATAGGGGTAGGCGGTAGTTTGGATATCATATTCCTCCTCAGCAACTGTTCAAATACTTTGGGCAATGTCGCATTCAATGATGTGAAATTCCTCCTAGGCCCTAAAACGGCCTTCCATGACACTATTTGGGGTGCTTGCACATTCTTAACATTGTTGGCAGTGACTGGCTTAGGCTATGCATTAGAGCTCTTCGGACCGGCTTAGTATACTCCTGGCTTATTTGGGGTTCTTGCACATTCTTAACATTGTTGGCATTGACTGGCTTAGGCTATGCATTAGAGCTCTTCGGACCGGCTTAGTATACTCCTGGCTTCGCTTCACGAGAGATGTTCCCTTATTGATGGCATCTTTTATCTACACTAGGCATTAGGGCCTTAAACGCAGTATGGTAATGACCAGCAAATTTTGTCATGGTACACTGAGCATACGGACCAAGTCTGTCATATGTGGGAATTCTTCAGCCATTGGACTTTTTGGATGAGGGTATTTTCTGGGGAACAAGGTTTTGACAAACTGTCTGGTCATCCAGGTTGATAAATTGGCGGTTGGTCTATAGGGTTAGGGTTTATTTATTGAAATTTTTCGAGGAAGGATAGGTTCTGACTAATCGTCTGGTTATCTGGGTAGATAAACCAACCGGTTTATCAATAGTGTTAGGGTTTATTTCTAAAAATTTTCTAGGGAAGGATAGGTTCTGACAATCGTCCAGTCACCAGGGTGGATAAACTGATCAGTTGATAAGTGGGGTGGACTACGGTATAAATAAGCTAGTTTTGAATTCTCTCAAGTAACATATTTACTGACTACTTGTCCAGTTAGGAGCATGATTAACAAGCTAGTTAGTCAGAGTCTCCCCTCTTTCATAAGATTACCAGTTAGCTTATAGAATGTTGGTTGTTTTCCCTGCCAACATGTCATAGGCCAATACAGGTATTCTCCCAACAAAGGGCAAAACATTGAATGGCCTGGGTGCATGGTTTGTCTCTCAACGCCGATGTAAGGTCGCTGCATCTGCTCAACTGTACCATATACTCCTACTAGTAACTCAGATAGTTAATAATAGGCAATCACCAGTACGTGTACAAGCCATTTAATATACCAAAAAGACCAGAGGTCCCTTTAGTACGAGGCTGTGGAGTTGAGGGTACAATACAAAGAACATACAACAAGACCAAAGGTTAATAAAAAAATTTCAAGTCTAGTCCTCATAGTTATTTTGCCCCCAGCGGAGTCGCCAATGTAACGAACCGCCTCAGAAAAAATTCCTCTCGCTAAAAAGGATTTTATGGAGTCACCATTTTATTTTGCTTAAAATATAGAAAACAAGAAAAATAACCAAAAATAACTATAAAAATATCCAAAAGGACGACTAGTCTATCGAAAACCGAGAGATGGGTTCGAGGACTAAGTTACGTAACAGGAAAGTGTTAGGCACCTGCCAGAACCTTTCCATCTCTACTTCAATTCTATTGATTTTAGCCTTTAAAATACAAAGCATGCTAAATGTAATAAAACTCACGCTAACTTTATTTTAATATTTTTAGCTTGAACTCGGTATCAGGATTGAATGTCCTACGTATCTGATATGACAAATCGGAATCAAAGTCATCATAGTTCAACTCTAAATCTATGAGAAGTAATCTAAATTTTGATCCTAAGTTTAGACTGAGAAATGTAAAAGACTCTTTTAATTCTTTATAGAGATGCAATCACGAAAAATGGAGACAAATCTATGTGATTTCCTAAACTAGAAAACTATTAAAAGTTACCTCAAGAAGTTGCTTGTCTAGAAGACTTAGGAACGCTCTCTGAATAATCAACGATGCAAAGATTAAAAAGACTTTTTAAGGTGAATATGAATGGCTAAAATTCAAAAGAGAGATAGTGTATCACTTCACAGAAAAATGGTACACAAGCACTGAAGAGAAAAAGCTTTTTCGATCAAAAGATCAGAGACTCCTGAAAATGAAGGCTAAGGGCCCTATTTATAAAGCTCTATGGCGTAGAACTAATAAGATTGGATGCCAATCTGCAAGCTACAGATAAATCAGAATATTTAACAAAAATCACAAATTGACAAAAGTCAACTAAACCTCGGTTCATCCCATAATTCTAAAATGGTTTTTTTTTTTTTTCTGAATTTCGAGTCATTATCTGACTCTAATTTCGGTAATTATCTCTGATTTTACAGATGGGATGTACTAGATTCAGGATTTATCACCTCTAACCATATAAATCATAGATTTAACCTTTGCATTAAGGATAATTCACAGAATAGTTTCTTAAATTATCTAGACAAAATAAAATAAATAATAATAAAATAAATACCTAGACACTGGACTGGACTGACATAATTAGACTGGACCGGACCAATTACTAACTGGACCACTAGATTAGACCCAACATTTAGACTCATAACCTTGACAATTGAACTGGACTGGGCCAACATAATTAATTAAGTCACATCACTGGGCCTAAGCATAATAATGCATTCAATTAAAAGTAAAGTCAACTATATATCTAATCAATACTCACTATAAAAATGGGGTGTCTGCAGAAGTACTTGTTTTTTTATTTTTCTAGTTAAATAGGAGAATTTTCATGTATAAAAGGTTTGTTTTCCATGGTTATGAGAGTAGCCAAGCTACTTTTAATGGGAAACTAAAAGGTTTTAGTAATATTACATCCATATCCAAATAAGTTCTCAGAAAGTAAAAGGAACTGCAAAGTACATCAGAGTCTGCAATATAGTCATCAACCAAAATATTATGGAGTGATAGTCACCGCAAGGTTTCCCAACACTTTTCTTGACATTGCCATATTGATCTCCTATGCCTTGTTTTGAGCTATCTTGATATGATACTTTGTACAGTGACTTATTCAGAAGTGATGATATTCTTTTAACGCAAAAAGAATATCAATCATCAATCCAGTATTTATGGTGCTGCTCGCCACAATGGGATGCTGCAGCTGAGAAGTAATGAATTTTCCATCAGTATGATGATGAATGTGTACAAGCTGAAGACTAGTAAGCAATAGAATGCAAATAAGAATTCCTAGTAGGGATGCAGCTCTCCCGTGAGTTTGAGAGAAGGTTTCCTTCAAACTTACTAATTTGTTGGCCATTTGGATTATGTACAGAGATGAAAATCCCGAGTTCAAATGAATCAGTTTTGAAGTGGTAACCAAAGTTTGTTATAGCCTCAGAGCAGGAGTGGTATTTTGAGACAAGTTAACTGAGATAAAGATCTTTTTTTTTTGGATTCTTTCTAATTTGATGCAAATATTGGTAAACGGTCCAATAGATATGACAAAGATGACTTTGCTGGGCCCTGATGCCTTTTGAATTCTAGTCCTCACTTTGGAAGACCACTTTATTCCGGTTATTCCAAATAAGCCAAAGTGTAACTAATATTATGCTACATAGCCGAGATGAGTGGAAAGAGTTGCTAATAGAAATCCAAGTAATAAGCCATTCCTTAAATGAGTCATGGTCTACATTTTGGGGTACAAATAAATTGATGGAATTCCAAATATGGGTATTTTGAGACAAGAAAGGAAAAGATGATGAGTTGATTCTTCAAGAGAATCACATATGGGATTGGTGGAAGACTGAGTTATACAAATATGAGTTAGGAATTCCTAACTAGGAGTCCACCTGGCAAAAGTTGTCAGATGATAAAAGAGATTTTAAAGAGTAGGTTAAATTCATACCGCCTTCCAAGTTTTTTTAGGGAAGGTTGGAAGACTATTTATTGAGAGACCGAGACTATTTATTTTCTCAGTGTATAAAAGGTTATATGCAGATGAAACTTTAAAAATCCCGAAGTTTCATGGTTCCAATAGGTAAGTTTGGGGCACTTGTAAAGCACACGTGAATCACTTTAATTTTTTTAATAATCTGGCTTGGGAATAAATGTAACAACCCGGTCTACGTCCCCACCACAGGGCAATGCCTCCCTCAAAAGGGCTAGCCAATTGGTACTTAAAAGTTCATGAGCACGGTCTTATAAGGCAAATCACAAATCGTCCCACTACCGATGTGGGATATCACAAATCTGTCACGCCCCCGACTTGGAGGCGAACTTACACATACTATTTCAAATTATTCCTACTTACCAGATATATAATACCCAAATCATTTTACCAAGAATATAACCTCAAAAAAGTAATCAGAGCGCTAAACATATTCCAAATCAATAACATTTTCATTCATCATCAAAGCCTCATAACTGCAAAGAAAATCTAATAACAATAGTTGTCTTCCAAACTTTGGGGTTCTCAAAAGTCACTTATCAAACTATTACAAATCTCTTATTTTCAAATCACTAAAGAAAGTCTAAAATTAAAGAACAACTCACTCATGCTTATAGATAACTCCTCTACTGATGTCTCAGCTTAATTACCTGAAATGGAAGGAGGAAGGGGGGTGAGCACAAAGCCCAGTAAAGATCACACGCACACACCCACAGAGTACAACGCATGTATCCAATAATATGTAGCTGAGTCAAAACGAAACAAATGAAAACTAAAGTGCAAAGATGATAATTAAGTCTGGCACGAAAAATCTCATTTTGGGGTATTAAACTATCAAAGGTCAAAGTCAAAGGAACACATTCAAATAATTGAACTAATAATTGAATACGATACAATCACGTAATACGTGATTGTAAAGCACGTTAACCTAAGTATGTGAAAGTTCTAAGTTCAAAGTTTGCATACCAGTAGCAATTGCCAGATCATGTCATGGCACTACATTAACCTAAGTACGTGAAGGTTCTAAATATTAGTTCAATTCAAATGGGTCCATTGGCCATCAGAGTATCTCAAATTTATAAAGCCACTAAACATAAAAACTTTGAATTTCAAAAACAATAGCTCAACAATTTCTAAAAATACTTGATATTAGACTCGAATCGAAGAGGACAAAATGGCGAGTCTAACGGAAGTTGAATCGCTTGAATCCAAGTTCAGATGATCATAACATCTTGAAATAAAGCAATATGGGCCAAAAATATGTTGCACCACAAAAACGATGACACGTAGCACCACACCAAGGGCTTTGCACGCCCAAATTCGGCTGAAAATCGTTGCTTCCACCAGCCACATTTTAACACGTGGACAGGGTAAGCTACACATTGGGTTGAAAGAATTTGGCAAAATCAGTACGTTCGTCAAGCAGTATCACTGGAGAACAAATAATCGTTCTAGTATTCTAGACAACAAAAATTAGCAGAGGGCACATAGTTCAATGGTGCACTTGTACCAAGACAATGAAACAAACATACAGAGCAGTGCAATTAACAAAAGAACTGGAACTTTAACGTGTTGACCGAACGAATACTAATTTTCCTAATCAAGCGGCAACTGATTGTTGGTATCGGCGTAAGAATTATGAATACGTGAGCATCGTTGAGTACAAATAATCAGAGGATATAGTACATGTAACTCTTACCTTAATTCACGCTAAAAGATTCGCAAAGTTACGTAAGCTTCCGAAAATCTCAAAACCTAAATAATTAAATCAACCACTAAGATGAAAATCTTCAAGTTACAATCTATATTGATTCAAATCATCCTTTTAATCAAAGTGGGTTTAAAATTACTTACCAATTTTGCGTAGAAATTGTAATCCTCAAAAACCCTAGTTCCTCTTTCTTCTATCTCTCTGAAGACTAAACTCAATTTATTGACAAAAATAACTAACTAGTCTTTATATCTCTAAATTTTGTAAATAACTCAAAATACCCCTAAAGTTATGTTACTTATTCAAAAGTGTACCAAACTATTATTAGAACTACAAAAGCAGCCCAAAAATCAAAATAATTAGCTGTATTAAATATGGGTCTTACATTCTCTCCTCCTTATATAAATTTCGTCCTCGAAATTTATGCGTCTTAGTCACCGAATAGGGATACACAATCACATCTACTAAACCCCAGAGTTTCCACTACCTAAGGGCTCTAACTCACTATAAAAGCTCACGATGATACCCTTATTTCGATGTCTTCCAGCTACTTTATCGCCTCTTTGCCAATAAATCAGAATTCGCATGGAGAATCGTTGGATATATGATATTACAATGGTAACTGAGTTCATGAATTATGGTCAACAAACAGTATGAGCCGCAAGGTACATTGGTCAAGGTTTCAACTCAGGAGGAAGAACTGGTAATAGACACAAAACCATCCATTCTGTTTTTTTTTTTTTACGAACTTACCTGAATCGGCCCAGCAGAAATTACTTATTTTTCAAGACCCCATTATAGGTTTTATCCATATATGTTCTGATCAACAATTCTCTAGCTGAACCTATGTAAAATTTACATGTCACTACATCATGGAGATGCAGTGGCATCCTTCTCTGTCAAGGCATAGGCTCGAGCCCGAGTTGTTGTAGCTTGATTAGTTCTTGGCTGTTGGTTTTGCATCCCTCTACCCTGAGTAAATTGGGGCCTAAGCTGCTCACGGCAATCCTGAATCCTATGTTCCTGCTGCTGGCAGTTAAAACATGCACCACTTTGCTAATAACACACACCTCTATGATTCTTCCCATAAGTTTTGCAAGCTTTGACAGGCTCCTGGGTATTTTCAAGTGGTTCCTTAATAGCTAAGCTGTTGTTCTTACTCTTGGGCTGAACCACGTCATTGCCCTTTGAGTACTCTCTTTTCTTCCTCTCTTCTGTCTTTGCTCTTTGTTGTACTTACGCCCTGCCTCAACATCTTTCTCCACTCTTCGAGCCTTGCCCAAGACTTGACCATACGTATCTAAAGTCACAGCGGTTAAGAACTTCCAGATCCCGTATCCTAGTCCATTCTTAAAATGTGTTGCACGCCTCTCCTCGGTATCTATCACATGTGTCCCAAACCTCGACAATCTAGCAAATCTAGCCTCGTAGGCTTTCATAGTTTCATCCTCTCCTTGCTTTAACTTTAATAACTCTTCCACCATATCATCCTTCACATTTTTAGGGAAGTATTTGCCAAGAAATATCTCCTGAAAACAAGCGCAAGTCAAATCATGTTCCTCCTCAACACTCAAAAGTTCTCTCAACCATTTTTCACCACCGGTTAGCCTTGTTCTTCAGGTGGTACACCGTAAGGTCCACCGGTTAGCCTCGGTGATGTTCAGAAGCTTAAACCTCTTCTCTAACTTACTCAACCAAGCGTCTGCATCCTCTGGCTTGTCTGCACCAACAAATGTAGGATAATTTAGGCGGTTAAATGCCTTGATTGTTTCAGCAGTTAATAGGACTAGAGGGGCGTTTTCTCCTGGGTTGCCCTCGGTGGAACCATTACCAGTCAAAATATTACCCCTGTGACTGCCTCTAATGCCACTTCTAGTACCATTTCTAGCTGCGCGTGGTGGCATAGTTCCTAAGATAACGAAAAACTTATAAGATCACAACTCACTGTGTAAACATTTCAAACAGAAGTACTGCTAAAGCTAGACTGTTTAGAATTATATCTCAAATAACATAAATTCATCTCAAATCATTGAAAGCTTAAGTCTATAAGTCTACAAAATCTTAAACATATGCTCTGATACCAACTGTAACGACCTGGTCAACGTTCCCACCACAGGACAATGCCTCCCTCAAAAAGGCTATCCAGGTTGGTACTTAAGAGTTCAAGAGTAGGATCTTATAAGGCAAATCACAAATCATCCTACATCCGGAGGGATATCACAAATTTTTCACGCCCCCGACCTAGAGGCGGACCTATATATACTATTTCAAACTATTCCTACTTACAGAAATATACTACCCAAACCATTTTACCATGAACATAACCTCAAAGAGATAATCAGAGCTCTAAACATATCCCAAATCAATAACATCTTCATTCATTATCAAAGTCTCATAATTGCAAAGAAAATTCATTAACAATAGTCATCTTCCAAACTTTGGGATTCTCAAAAATCACTTATCAAACTATTACAAATCTCTTATTTTCAAATTACTAAAGAAAGTCTAAAATTAAATAATAACTCTGACTCATGCTTATAGATAACTCCTTTCCTGATATCTCAGCTTAATTACCTGAAATGGGAGGAGAAAGAGTGGTGAACACAAAGCCCAGTAAAGATCACACGCACACACCCACAAAGTACAATGCAGGTATCCAATAATATGTAGCTAAGTCAAAGTGAAACAAATGAAAACTAAAGTGTAAAGATGATAATTAAGTTTGGCACGACAAATCTCATTTCGGGGTATTAACCCATCAAAGGTCAGAGTCAAAGGAACATATCCGAATAACTGAACTAATAATCAAATACGATACAATCACGTAATACGTGACTATAAAGCACATTAACCTAAATACGTGAAGGTTCTAAGTATAAATTGTGCATACCGGTAGCAATTGTCATATCATGTTATGGTACCACATTAACCTAAGTACATGAAGGTTCTAAATATTAGTTCAATTCAAATGGGTCCATTGGACATCAGAGTATCTCACATGTATAAAGCCACTAAACATCAGAACTTTGAATTTCAAAAAGAATAGCTCAACGATTTGTGAAAATACTTGATAATAGACTTAAGTCGAAGAGGACAAAATGACGAGTTCAGCGGAAGTTGAATCACTTGAATCTGAGTTCGGATGATCATAAAATCTTGAAATAACAAAATATGGGCCAAAAATATGTTGCACCACAAAAAGGATGACACGTGGCACCACACCAAGGGCTTTGCACGCGCAAATTGGGCTAAAACTGGTTGCTTCCACTAATACGTGGACATGGTAAGCTACACATTGGGTTGAAAGAATTTGGCAAAATCAGTACGTTCGTCAAGCAGTATAACTGGAGAACAAATAATCATTCTAGTATTCTGGACAACAAAAATTAGCAGAGAGACATAGTTCAACAGTGCGCTGGTACCAAGATAGTGAAACAAACGTTTAGAGCAGTGTAATTAACAAAAGAATTGGAACTTTAACGTGTTGACTAAACGCATACTAATTTTTCCAATCAAGCGGCAACCGATTGTTGGTATCGGCGTAAGAATTATTAACGCGTGAGCACCGTTGAGTACAAATAATCAGAAGATATCAATTTCATGGAAGCAGATATAGTACATGTAACCCTAACCTCAACTCACGCTAAAAGATTCGCAAAGTTTCGTAAGCTTTCAAAAATCTCAAAACCTAAATAATTAAATCAACCACTAACATGCAAATCTTCAAATTACAATCTATATTGATTCCAATCATCCTTCTAATCAAAGTGGGTTTAGAATTACTCACCAATTGTGCGTAAAAATTGCAATCCTCAAAAACCCTAGTTTTTCTTTCTTCTATCTCTCTGAAGACTAAACTCAATTTATCGAAAAAATAACTTACTAGTCTTTATATCTCTAAATTTAGTAAATAATTCGAAAGACCCTTAAAGTTACGTTACTTATTTAAAAGTGTACCAAAATATTATTAGAATTACAAAAGCAACCCAAAAATTAAAATAATTAGCTGTATAAAATTTGGTTCTTACAATAAACCTAGAAGGGCTCGGTCATTCCAGTGATGAGAAAGTACTAAATTTAAGATAGTTCTGCTTTCAGGCTCCGCATTTCTAGCAAGAAGTAAAATATGAGGTGGGTATCTCAATATCCATTTGTCTTTTCATATATCGAGAGAAGACCAATCGCCTATTTGCCAGGACACACCCAGAGTTAGAATTGAGATACCCGCCTAAATATCTTTCCAAGCCCAAGACGAGGAGTTGGGTTTTTTTGTGTGAATGAACTTGTGGTGCCTTCAATACTTAGCAAGAAAAAGTTTTGGTAAAATATAGTCAGGTTGATAGAGTATTTTCCAGCTCGTTTTGGCTAGAAGAGCCAAATTAAAGAGCTTAGGGTCTATGAAACCTAAACATCTCATGTACTTTGGCCCACAAAGTGTGTGTCAGTTGACAGGGTGCAGATTTTTCTTATTACAGTCACTAGACCAAAAAAAGGAACTAAAGATAGAAATAAGTTGTTCACAAAAGTAGATAGGGAAAACAAAAGATTACATATAGTAGATTAGTAGAACCAAAGAGATGAGAGTTGTGCATCCTGCTTAATTGAGTTGATATCCTTCCAGCCATCACACCTGGATTGAACTTCTTTGATAAGATCTTGGAAGAATTATTTCTGTTAGTTACCACATTCAGAGAGGCTCCAAGGTAAAACCCAAACTTTGTTTAAATCCTGATGTTGAGACAATTTAAAGCATATTCAAGCATGTGAGCTGTTATGTTGGGACTGCAAAAAAGGATGATATGAAGTGGTTGATGACTTGTCCTGAAGTATTGCAATATAGTTCCAAGATAAGTTTGACAGTCTTGCAGTTAAAAAAGTTCATCTAAAAGAATAGGAGTGTGTTATCTACAAATATAAGATGATTGATCAGCGGGGCGGAGATGCTTGATTTGATGCCGCATATTTTTTCTGAGATGTTCAACTCTTACAAGAGTTATAGATAGGACTTCAGAGCAAATAACGAAGATAAAAGGCGAGATTGGGTCTCCCAGGCTGATGTTGCATTTAGGATGAATTCTCTTTGAAGGTGACCCATTGACCAAAATTGCAAACAATGCTATACTGATGCATTGCATGAAGAGCTGAATCCAATGAGGAGGAAATTGAATTTTAGTGAGCACTGCTTGTATGAAGTCCCAATAAATGCAGTCAAAAGCTCTGCTCATGTCAAATTTTAAACCTGCCAGTCCTGAATACTACTTTTTTTAGTTCTGGTTAAGTTGGTCAATTCTTGAGCAACGAGAATGTTGTCAATTATGGTTCTGCTTTTAATAATCTGGAATGGAAAAATGATGGTAGGGAGGACTGTAATGCCCCAACTTAAGGTTATCTTAACCCGGCTGGAGTATTACGACGCATCGGCCAATCAAACCATTCTAATAGTACAACTTATTCTAACTAACTATGTAATTAAACCTTATCATACAACATCGGAGAGAGTTTACTTTTACAAAACACACCTAGTAAGCTCTTTGTTAGATCTCAGAGTTGACATACTGTTCTATTTGAAGTACAACTTAATTCACAAATGTACAAATGTCCCTTTGCCCGTGTTCTCACCGTGCCTCACACATTTTTCTTGCCTTTAGAGGGACGGCTCCTTGATCTAAAATGTATGGGTAAAAATATGTCAGTCCACCAGCTCAATAAGATACTCAAAGACATGTAATGTAACTTTCAACTCAAAAATACTAATAATGCATGCTACTGTAATTCAATCACAATAAGCAATTTTACATGTTCACACTACATATCAATTGTTCACACTAAGTTGAGCATTACAAGAGTCTACCATTCCCGAATTTATTTTCATAAATAGTCCACCCTCATGTCACCATGCGCGGAATGTAAGTTCATAACCTTTAACTCGACCAAAGGCAAAGTAATCGAAAACAAATAAACATCGATACTACCTCGGGGAGCAGTCGGAGTTATAATTATTCGGCTCAAATGGTGCAATGCTACTCAAACACAATCAAATCAACCCCCAATCATATGAAAGGGGTAATAAATAATTATCAACTATATATCAACCATTGCTTACGGTAAAAAGATGTAACATGCTCATGTATAAGCGAACAAATCATTTCATACATGTAGTTATTGTAACCTTCATGTACTCGTACCATAAAACTCAGTTGTCAAACATTTAGTTACTTTCGTCATGTAACATCATCTTCATAACATGTTGACATATCATAAAATTCATATTCAGCAAATGAGCTTCAATTATATAAGTTAACAAACACGTTCAAAACCATGTTCCAACCATGTATAGTTTAACATAATTCCATAATTTATATGTATCATAAGCTATCTCAGTTCTTCAATATTCTCCAATATGTTAAACATGTTAAGGTTCACTTATTAACAAGTCTCTAATAAGTATTCAAAAGTTTGACAAAGAATTTATTTTGGAGAATTATGCTAACATAACATATATCCTTATTCATGCCATAAAAACTCACTAAGTCCTTTGAAGAGATGAAAGAACCAATTTTTCATAATTGGAACACCTTCAAAAGACTCTTCAAAACACGTTCAAAATACTATTTGAAGCTCCCACAAAATTTTTAAATCAATTGCTTGAGGTTCCCCTTCAAGAACAAGACTTAATTCTAGATTTTGGAAGGTTTTTGGTTAATTTTTCTTGCATTCTTCTCTGAAAAACATGGTAAAAAGAACTAAGTATGTCATTTAGATATTTTTATATAGAATAGGAGGCAAGTAGGAGGTGCCAAGTGGAGGTGAAGAGGTAGATAAGTCATCAAAACTCAAGCACAACGAGGCTCAAAGCATGAGATGGCAAGATAAAAATGTGCCACCTAGCAAGTACGAAAAGGCTAAGCAAAGCACGACGAGACTCAAAGAACAACATGTCGCTATAGCATGTTGATATGTCATAAGCACGAGGATGAAAGGTAGCACGAGGTGGCCAAATTCTGTGCAGGCAGCACAAACAATTCGCTGGCAGTCCAATCAACCGGTTGCTCCCTGCTGGAGTTTTAACCATTTTTTTTTTCAAACTCTTTCAAAAGCCCCTTTTTGGTCATTCCAAATGGTCATTTAAAGTTTCTAAATATCAAATGTAGTTGTATCAGTGTTCATACATACTTTTTTCTATTTTTAGCACTTCTTTCATATTTTTAGACAATTTACTCTATTCAAGGTGTTTAAAATACAAACATGCATTCAAACACATTATCATGCATAGTTCATCATTATCATTTTCACATAGAGTGATGCATCTGATCATACTTAAATATGCAATGAAAGCATATGAAATGTTGGATTCTCACACCCTTCATTCCTTAAAAGAATTTGGTTTCCAAATTCATATCTTAAACTTACCAGATAGGTGCGGATAGTCTTTGCGCATATCAGCCTCTTTTTCCCATGTGGCTTCTTCCACTTCATGATTTTGCTACAAAACTTTAATCGGAGGAATGCTTTTCTTCCACAAAACTTTTACATCAAAAGCTAAAATCTGTACCAGCAACATGAGAAATTCGATTGGATTGATATCAGCTGAAGGCTAATCACATGAGACGGGCCAGGGCATGTACTTCCTCAACATAGAAACATGAAACACAATCATGTACTACTTCTTCTAGAGATACAGGTAAGCAACTCGATGTGCCAAATTCCCAACACATTCCCGTATTTCATAAGGCCAATATACCTCGGTGATGCCTTGCCTTTCTTTTCAAATTGCTTTAATCCTTTAAGAAATACAAAATCTCCCACTAAAAATTTCAAGAACCTTGAGAAATACAAAATCCCCTACCAAAAATTCTAAGCTTCTTCGTCTGTTATCAGCATAAGTTTTATGTCTGCTTTGAGCAGTCAAAATCTTTTCTCGGATTTGCTAAATCTTTTTAGTGGTCTCTTGAATTATTTGTGGGCCAATTAAACTTCTTTATCCGACTTCACTCCAACAAGCAGGTGAGCAACACTTTCATCCACATAAAACTTCATATGGTGCCATACCAATACTAGGCTGATAACTGTTATTATAAGCAAACTCAACCAATACCAAATGATGATCCCAACTTCTTTTAAAATCTATCATATGCATGAAGCATATCCTCCAATGTTTGATGTTCGAATAGTCCTCTCAGATTGTCCATCAGCCTGAGTATGAAATAATGTGCTAAATTTCAAATTTTTACCTAGCGCATGCAGATTTCCCCAAAAATGATTCAAATCTTAGATTTGTATCAATTACAAAACTTACCAGTATCCTATGAAACCGAACTATTTCTTGTACAGATAATCGCCTAATTTATCCAATGAGTACATCTTAACTAGAGGTAGGAAATAAGTAAATTTCATCAATCTTATCCCCAATTATCCATGCCAAATCATGCCCATCACCGGTCATTGGCAATCCTGTAATAAAATCCATTCTTATATGGTCCCACCTCCATTCTGGAACCGATGAAGGTTTCAATCAACCAGCTAATTTTTCGTGTTCGGCTTTCACTTACTGACATACAATGCATATTGAAACAGAGTCAGCTATTTCTCTTTTCATGTTATTCTACTAGTAATTACATTTCAAGTCATGATACTTCTTCGTTCTACCTGGGCGTACTATATGAGGAATAAGAAAGGGATTTGGAATTGCATAAAGAAGTGAAGGATAAAGATGAAACCTTCAAATTTGTGAATTTTCAAGAATAATTCCTGACTCAGTAATAGATAACTCCCATGAACAAGCTCGCTAAATCAACTTCCACTCTTTCATCATTAAGCTAGCAAGTTATACTTTCCTACTCAATGCATTTGCAACAACATCGGCTTTACCTAGGTGAACTGAATCATACAATGATAATCATTAAGTACTTCCATTGACCTTCTCTGTCTCATATTCAAATCCTACTGAGAAAATAGGTATTATCAGTCCCATACAAAGAACGCCTCCACTTATGCACTGCGAACATAATCACTGATAGCTCAAGATCATGTGTTTGATAATTCTGTTCATAGGGTTTCAGCTTTCTTGAAGAATAAACCACAACTTTGTCACCTTGCCATCAGTAAACAACAACTCATAAATTGATACCGACGTATTTCGTTGTTAAAATTTTATAAAATTTGTTTATCTCTTCTTGGCCCACTGCTAGAATATACTTATTAATGAATTCCCCTTTAAAGTTTTTCCAAGTCGATCAGACTCCTTCCCGCTCTCACTTTATTGATAACGATTTCCACCATCTTTATGCACGAGTCTTTAGCATAAAGTTACCAATCTCTAAGAATTCAGAATCCTAGAAGTATCGAAAAAAATTTCACTCTAGCCAATCATTCCTTAACTATTGTTGGATCAGGCTTTCTGGAAAATGGTTCTTTATTCGTTTAACAAACTTATCAAGGGTGAGACCCATTTCACCCAACACTTAAGCAGTGTTCAACATCTCCTGCAGTTGCTCAACTTGTTGGACACCCCTAGCATTAACTTCATAGCTAACTACTTCTTGCACATGTGAATTTACAGGGAGATTTTTACTCATTTGTCTTATTTCAGGTATAACTTGTTGGAGTATCTAACAAGCCTTCAACAATCCACTATTAGTACATACTTGTTATTTTCAGTGGAGTCCTCTTCTACATTTACAAGTGGGTTGTGCCCACCCTAACCTTCAACATTGCCCTCAAGGTTATTCCCTCATTGAGTTCCCTCATCAATCATTCGCCCACAATTCTGTATAAGTACCCCCACATGATATGCAATTAACTTCAATAATCACTAACCACACAAGGCCTTACAATCTTATCACAGCCTTTATCACAGCCTTTAACTACGCCCACATACCACAACTTTAGGGGTAGCTTAACCCAGTGGAGTATTATGACACATCGGCTAATAAAATCATTCTGATAATACAACTCATTCTAACTCACTTAGTTTATCATGCAACATCAGAGAGAGTTTATTTTTACAAAGCATACCTAGCAAGCTCTCTATCAGATCTCAGAGTTGACATTCTGTTCTATTTACAAATAGAACAATATGTCAACTTATTTCACAAATATACAAATGTCCATTTGCCCGTTGTTTTAATATGCCTCGCACATTTTCCTTGTCTGGCTCAATAAGATACTTAAGGAGATTTAGTGTAACTTTTAACTTAAGAATATTGGTAATGTGTGCTATGGCAATTCAATCACATTAAGCAGTTTTACATGCACACATTACACATATCAAATGTCTCGCATCTTTTTCTTGCCCGACTCAATAAGATACTTAAAGGGATTTAGTGTAACTTTTAACTCAAGAATATTGGTAATGCATGCTATAGAAATTCAATCACATTAAGCAGTTTTACATGCGTACATTATACATATCAAACGTCAACTTATTTCACAAATGTACAAATGTCCCCTTGCCAGTCGTCTTAATATGCCTCGCACCTTTTCCTTGCCCGGCTCAATAAGATACTTAAAGAGATTTAGTGTAACTTTTAACTCAAGAGCATTGGTGATGCATGCTGTGGCAATTCAATCACATTAAGCAATTTTACATGCGCACATTACACATACTAAATGTTCGCACTTAGTTGAGCATTACAAGAGTTTATCATTTTCAAATTCAGCTGCATAAATAGTTCACCATTATTTCACCATGCCCGGGATGTAAGTTCACAACTTTTGCCTTGGCCAAAGGCAACGTAACCGAAAACAAATGAACATCGATACCACCTCGGGAAGCAGTCGGAGTTATTATTGTTCGGCTCAAATGGTGTACTGCTACTCAAACACAATCAAATCAACTCCCAATCATATGAAAAGGGTAACATAATAATTATCAACTATATATCAACCATCCCTATGATGAAAGGACGTAACATACTCATGTGTAAGAAAATAAATCATTAAATACATATAGTTGTTGTAACCTTCATGTATTTGTACCATAAATATTAGCTATCGTATTTTTAGTTACTTTCATCATGTAACATCATTTTCGTAACTTCTTGAATATTTTAATATAATCATTTATATTCAGCAAATGAGCTTCAATTATATAACTTAACAAACATGTTGAAAATCATGACTAGTCTAACATAATTCCATAATTCACATGTGAAATAACCTATCTCAGTTCTTCCATATTCTTCAATATGTTAAACATGTTTAGGTTCACTTATTAACAAGTCTCTAACAACTATTCAAAAGTTTGACAAAGTATTCATATTAGAGAATTACGCTAAAATAACATATATTCATAGTCATGCCTTAAAACCCTATTAAACAGCTCTAACTATCTTACCTTTAAGAATAGATAAAAAAAAAAACCAATTTTTTAGAATTGAAACACCTTTAAAAGACTCCTCAAAACACTGTTTGGAGTTCCCACAAAGTTTTCAAATCAATTGCTTGAGGTTGCCCTTCAAGAACAAGACTTAATTCTAGATTTTTTTTTTTGGAAGGTTTTTGATTGATTTTTCTAGCAATTTTCTCTCAAAAATTCAGTAAAAATATTTAATCATGTCATTTAATGTTTTTATATAAAATAGGAGGCAAGTAGGAGGTGTTTAGTGGAGGTGAAGAGGTAGAGAAGTCATCAAAACTCAAGCACGATGAGGCTTAAAGCACGAGGTGGCGAGACAAGGTTGTGCCACCTAGTAACCACGACAAGGCTTAAAGCGTGACGTGTCGTGATAGTATGTTGACATGTCATAAGCACGAAGATGATGAGTAGCACGAGGTGGCAAATTCTGCACAGGTAGTCTGATCAACCAGTTATTCCCTACTGGAGTTTTGACCATTTATTATTTCAAACTCTTTTAAAAGCCTTCTTGGTCATCAAATACAGTTGCATCAGTGTTCATACATAATCTTTTCCATTTCTAACGCTCATTCAAATATTTAGACAATTGTTTAGCATATAAACATATATTCAACCAATTATCATGCATAGTTCATCATTATCATTTTCACATAAAGTGATGCATCTAATCATATTTAAATATGTAATAAAGGATATGAAATTTTGGGGTGTCACAAGGATACTCTAGAGTCTAGTGGTGAGGACTTTGGAAGATATCTTATAGATAGTGTCACACAAGCTTATCGGTTTAAAGTCTGAGGAGTATTTGTAACACCCCAAACTTGTGTTTTCTTTTTAGTTTATCGGAATTCATAATTTTGACTATTAATCCGATTAGTTTGGGGTCTCCTAATGATATTAAAATTCATGGGATAAACTAGGGAAAGAAAAATAATAAAAATTCGACGGTTTTCAAGCAAATTCTCCTTTTTAGGGTTAATATATAAAGGCTAGCTTAATTTTCAGCTGTCACAGAAAAAATTGGTTAGCCTCTTTTACATGAAACCAGAGAGAGAAAGGAAGAGGGAATGAAGTACCTAGGGCAAGAATTTTCCAAGGTAAATCCCTAGTCTCTTCTCTCTAATTTTAGCTATTCGTTTGGGTGTTTAAATTGTGGTTTCGGGCTGTGTTTTAAAGGGATATTAATATGTAAGTGCTAGGGTTTGTGTGTGTATTGTGTGTGTTTCAGAGGATGAGATATGGGTGTGTTTGAGAAGAAGGCTATTGTAGAGCAGCATAGAGTGGGTTAGGTTTTTGTCAATACTTCTTTCATTACTAATCTGATTGATGTGTTTTTACACTTTCAAAAAACCTTATTTTTTCCACTTAAACTTTTCAGTTTTAAGTTTTTTCAGAAGTTTATGCTTTGATATCAAAAAATGACCTTAAATTCAATTTATGGTAGAAGTCCAGAATATGGCAGCTAATTCAATTTGTCATAGAAAATTCATTACTAATTGGATTTTTCTGAACTTTATATTTCAAGAAACCTCAAAAAGTCTTCTTCAACTTTTTAGTTTTGAGTTGTTATATATTCATAGTATTTTTACTCCAAAATAACCATTGAACAAAACTGGTCTATGCAGAGATGTGTTGTTTCTATTAGCCACTTCGATTTGCTATAAGACCTTCATTACTCATTGGAATTTTGTGATTCTTATATTTCTGAAAACCACAGTAAGTCTAATTTAACTTTGTAGTTTTAAGTTTTTTAATATTTGTTATGTTTCTACCTCAAAATGGTCAATGTACAAAACTAGGAGTTGCTGAAAAATGCTATTTCAAGAATTACAGATCAGTCCTTTGTCCAAACCTTTTAAGCCATTTTTGAGCTTATATGGGCAAAGTACAAAATTAAAACTCCTCTTATTTTTGTAAAACCTTCGATTTAGAATTTTCTAGAATTTTTCTAGGCATGCAAAGAGCCTGAATTTATTTTATTTTGAAAATAGGCTTTTGAATTATTCAACATTGTAAACAAAATTATTTTTAGCCAAAAATTTTACAGTGATCTGATCTATTGAAACGCTTAAGCATCTAAAATTTCACAGCATTCTGGCACCGTTCGATATGTTTTTGAAATAGGAACCTTAGCGCTCAATTTAAGGAGTGGTTCAAGAATTTCGAACGGAAAATTCCCATATAGGCCTTTTTTGTCCAAAAAATATACCTAGGTGTTTGAAAAGAAGTTTTGGGTTATTGTTGAGTCTCGAGCAGTGTGTCCGATTCTTCTGGTTAAGTTAGCTATGTGTGGGACTCGCTTTGGGTTGTGTCATTCCGGGGTTAGAAGTGAGCATTCTTTGGATAGTTGATATTAGGTTTATAGCATAGTAAAATTTGTTCTAACAAATGAATTGCCAATTTAGGTTAATTTAGAGGACTTTGATCGAGGGCATTTAGCTCTGCGTAGCTTGAATCGAGGTAAAGAATTCCATCCGGACCTTACTTCATCGCTCTAATTTCAAATGTTTTATTCATAACGTCTTTACGAATTTTATGAAACTCTGATTTTATAATTTTTATGAAATTGTAAGGGATTCTATCCAAAATCCTTTTTCATTAGATTAATCTCGTATGTTTAATTCTAAATCGTTATCAAATTTCATTGAACTTTGATCTTTTGTTTATTTGTTATGAAAATGTTTTTGAATTGCCATAAAGCCCTATCTTGAGCCTTAAAGAGATCGGTTAAATTCTGTTAATACTCATCTTTTTTAATAATTTGATCGCCGTAAAACCTTTTGCATTGCATTTATTTCTTCTCAATATTGACATGGGGAGTTCTAAGGATGGTGTGCATTGTTGGAGTTATAAGGATGGTCTGTTGGTTGGGTTAAACTAGTATCTGGATGAACTAGTCAGTGTACATAAACATATGTAAAGTGTATCGAGCACTATCGATGTGGCTCTGTTATAGTGTATTGCTCATGTTCAATGTTACCTGTACTTGTTTTATTGTAATTGAAATGACTATTGATTGAGGAATTGAGTTGATACTCGTCCATATGTCTGTATCGAAATGCTATGGTTTTATTTAAAAATTCATTTAAAAAATTATCATTTGACTCTATCTGAAAAATTGTCAGAATCGTTTTGTTGTTTTTTAATCCTTGATCGACCTTACTAGGCTCTCAAAAGATCACTCTCGTTTGACTTCCTTTCAGCAGGTGATAACCAGCAGTAGGTTGCCTGAGTATGGATTAGAGCCGAGCAAAGAAAATTAAAATTTAAGTTTTAGTATTGATCGTTAGAGACCCTACGTAGATGATTATTGTTTCTTAAAAACTTCAGGCTTAGATTTGGTATTCATTTATGAAATCTACTAAGAGTACGATTAGATTGACGGTTTAGTTACTCTGATGATGGTTGTCAATGTTGAGTTTGAGGCATTATTGCTTTAGTGTAAATGATTGAACGAGTGTTAGCGTTCCGAAAATTCGGCGATGTTATAGTATTCTAGGTTCATTTTTTTCGGAATGAGAGAAATATAAGAGAAATTAAATTCAAAGAGTGGATGACCAGCAAAAAGAAAGAACCCCTGCAATGATGTCATGTTTCATGAACTCTCAGCATTTCTGATACATTACTGTTGGTATGTTGTCACGATCAGGTGCTTTCAGTGGTGCTAGTTCAAATAGGGCATTTTCTACCTCTTGTCCGCTAAAAGGCTAATTGAAGAGTTTGCATGGAGAGAGACATCGAGCGCATTCAAGAGTGGGAAGTCTTCTGTTAATGGTGGTTGGGTAGAAAAACTTTGGAAGAGATCAAAGAACTAATTTTCAAATGATGCCATAATGCCATCTTCATTTATGCACGAATAGTTTTGGCTGTTATAAATGCCTTCTATACAGTTATGAGCTCTGTGAATCCGAGTTGTGGTATGAAAAAGTTTTATATCCAAATCACTTATCATTTTCAGCGCCAAAAATAGTTCTTCACAATCAAGAAGCCAGTCTAAATACTGTGAAAGGTAATGATTGTTTTTTGAGAGCAAATGGCTTTCGAGCATTACAAAGAAGCTGACGACTATCTTCTATTCTAGCGGGGATGTGACCAAAAATTAAAGTACTCTAGCTTCTTAAGCCCTTCATTACAATTTTACCTTTATGTACTATGTTGTAGAGGGGATCCCGTTATTTTATATTGGTAAAGACTTTTGATCCAGGTAAGACAGTTAGAGTGGAGAAACCAAGGGGCTTGAAAGCTTTTGGAAATTCGTGCCAATGTCCAGGGTTTCAAGAGGTCCAGGAGGATTGGAGCATGGTCTGACGCCCGAATTCCTGAGTTCTGAACTATTGCTTAAGGGAAGAGTTGTAACCAGTGAAGATGAAAGCAGAATATGTCAATCAAGCCCATAGTGAAGATGAAGTCAAGAAAAGCAGGACGTCCAGGAATGGCAGAAGCATTTGGTCCCATTTTTTCCAACCTATCCTTGACTTCTTAAAGTTGCCTAAAATAAGTAGAGGACCCAATTTTTTGATGTAAAATGATAGAGATTCTAGTCCAGGTATCCTTGTAGAGAGAAGGGTTGGTGTGACCATAGATAAAGGCACCCTAACATGACAGGGAAGTCATTTGAGGGAATTTGAGGAGTAACAAGTTCTTATTAGATTGGACCACCGTGGTAACCCCCACAGATCACCACTCAATCCAAAGTCCACCACAATTGCATCCATGACCAGGATGAATGAGTGAACAACACTAGTTGAGTAGGAAAAGCCTAACTGAGAGAAGAGATATTTACATTGGAGGGGGGGTTCTTGAAAAAAAATAACAAGGCCAAGTTTGAATTTTTTTTATCAGATTTTTTGCTATTCGAACCTTTCGGAGATAATGCAGAGCCCTAAGGTTCTAGCTAAGGAGTTTCATTTAGGGTGAAGGGGTTGTTGGGGGACAACAGCAAAAACCCTTAGGACAAATAGGGAGGGAAAAGGTTTTCCTGGAGAAAGAAACTAGACGTCTTTTTTGTGAAGGGGGTGTTAGGGTTAGGGTTGTCATGCAGGCGGGTAGTTTTCTTCTCGGGAGGTTATTATAGTAAAGATATGCCACTTGTAAAAATAAGTGCCGAAAATACCTAGCAATAAGGGAGCAAAAATATAGAATAGTTATAAAGTTGCAGAGTTTGTGTTTGAGTAAACTTGGGTCCTTTTCTGAAGGGCAAGGATGTGAAGGAGTGCTTAAGGTAGTAGAGGTAGGACTTGGGGTATCTGAATTCAGTCTTGAGTGATTCTCCAAGAGGTCATCAAAATGTAAATGATTGAGTTTTCACTTCTTGAGGACGGCAGTTGATTCAATGCTACTTAAAGTAGAAAGGGTTGAGGGTTGAGAACTTAAGCTTACTAAGGACTTGGTGAGACCCATGGTGAGAGATGGAGTTAAGTTCTTCTCTAAATTCTTAGTTAGGGAGTCCACAGGAGGTAGCATGTGAGAGATAGGACTAGGGTGACTTTGTACTTCTGCATTTTCATCATCAAAAACTTCGAAGTTTGGGGCCTTACACCTAAAAACGGATGAGAGGTGTTGGGGGATTGGGCTCAAACTTTGATCCTGTTTAGGCAGGTTATGGATGCCCAGGTGACGGCTGGCCAAAAGGAAAGGGTCTAGCTATAATAAGTTGTTCCACGGTTTAACACTAGCAAGCGGGTTATAGTAACCACTTTTATTGCTACGCAGAGTAGCTACCTTTATTTCTCCAGATGAGGGACTTAACTACACTGCAATTGTTCTCCAGGTACAGAATCTGAATTTTTTGGCTGCATTTTTTGGTGATCCATTCGGTGGAAGCTAATATTAGGTTGGAAGGGGAGTGTTTGGCGATGGAGGGGGTGTTGATAATTGTAATTCCTTCAGTGGAGGGATAATCATCATCATGAGCATGTAGCAGATTGTAGTACCCAAACTAGTGGCTGTCTAGATGATTTATTGAACTCATAAATCAAGATCATTAATGCAATTGTGCGGTTAGTGCCGAGTGTCAATTCCAATGTCCAATAGGGGTCTTAAAATACAGTCATCCTTACTTGCTTATATAGGCAGTAGATAGAAGAGCTAAGGGGAGGGGGTTCTGCACATATAGAGCATCAAGAGGTAATTGAGAGAACCGTGTACGTTTAGATTTGGACCTTTCTGTCGGTGAAGTGCACTCTAGTTGGCTGAGGCAAAACCTCGAAAGAAGCTTTGGAAGTTTCATTCATTATATGAGTTGGAGTTGACATAATATGAGAAGTAAATTTGATGGGCGACCCCAGGAAGTGTCTCAGAGCTTCTCTCATGATGTCTTGTTGTTTGGGGGAGACACAGGCACCTTTATTGGCCGTCATTTCTTGGGGTACTAGAAAGCGGCATTTACTGCAATACAATTGAGTGGTTTTTTTACTGCCAAATTTTTCCTTTGTAGTCTATCCTCTGTGTATCTATAAGTCATATCCGTAGTTAAATTTTCAAAGTGACCCAATGGAGGGAAAGACTTGTCTGCCAAACATACCATCTTTACTTTCTCTTTTTAACTTTTTGTGACATATGCATGTTCATTGTAGCTTTTCCTCTGAACAATGCCATATCCATGCACAGAAGTCTCGGTTTGTAACTGTTTGAAATTAACCCTTTTTGAAGTTTTTCGATGCTTATCTTTTCGTTTCTTAGGTTTGAAAGGCTGAAGTCGCTTCCTTGTCAAAATCAGAGCCTCTTGGTCCATAGAGTGATGCATCGTCACTGTATTCTATGGTAGAGTGAGGACGCTTAGTGGACAATGAACCAATCAAGTGAACGGAGCTTGCAGAGTAGGCTTTCCAATTTTTGAGGAATTTTATAGACGGAATCTGGGACATATTGAAGAATTATGAATTTAAACCTTGGGCAAGGGTGTTTATGGGTGTTCGATATTCCACAAATGTCACAGTCGTATAGTGGGATTTCATCTTCTACGAAGTGTTGGTAGAGATTTGAGCAGAGGATTTTAGCAATTCTTCATTTGAGACCTTCGACTATAATGCAAACTTCTCCTATGCGTGCGAACATCTCCTCTGCATTGGTGGTATGTATGGCCAACTACACCACTACAAAAGCATACCCTGGAACCTTATCCAAATAATTTTACCAGTGATACAGTTTAAGAACCAACAATGTCCCATAATGTTCCAAGGGTTGTTGCATTATACAAGTCTTGCAACATCCTGTGAGACAAATTGAGACATATTGACTTCCTCGAGGAGAGAGACCCTTATGCGTCCAAGACATAGGCAGTGGATGTTGACAAAAGATTGGAGCTTTGCTTTGGTTAAGGTTTTTCGGTCAAATATTCTCCCCACAAGAAAGCAAGAGAGTTGTTTTCTTTCACTGTTAGGACTTGCATATTAGGATGGAATACCATGCCTCGTCTAAATGGAAGGGTGGGATTTCAGATTTGTGGGTGAAGAGATGGGTATTTACTTTCTCGGCTTCTTTGGACGAACAGGCTACATAATCCAAAGCTCTTGCAGTGCTTGATGCGGTTGTCTTTTGAGGGTTATTGGATGGGGATAGGGATGGCAATTTGGTCCGCACCCGGCGGTTCTCTAACCTGCCCCGAACCGATAGGAGCGGATTATTTTGACTTTGACCGGGTTACGGGACAGATATGGTAGTTATTTTCTTGACCCGCAGCGGGTACGGATTGGGTTCGGTATTCAGTATAATCCGGCTCGGTATTCGTCCTGCCCGCAACCTGCATGTAGTTTATGTATATTGTTTTATCCTAACCCTAAATCTGTTTAATTTAAGCCATCCATCTAAATAGTATATATAGTAGAACAAAAACCCTAAGCACATTTTTTTTCTCTCTTCTGCCACACTCAACTCCTCACACCTCCTCTTTGCACCGCCAGCGTCACCATCTCCACACACCTCTTCGTGTCACCTCAATGTTACGATCTCCACTCTTTGCACTGCTGCTTCGTCACTGAGTAAAATCCTCTGTCGTCGAATCTCCCCCGTCGGTGAAGCTCCTATGCCGCCAAATTCCCCCCGCCGGCGAAGCTCCTCCACCATTGATGTGGAGGCAACAGCAATATCAAATGCTTTCGTCATCTATCGCCGAGTCTCGCTCCATCTCTTTGACTCCATATATTATTGTTTGTATAAATTGAATGGGATTCTTCTTATATCTGTGTATGATTTTCATTTTGTGGGATTTGATATTGAGATTTTCAATTTTAAGCTTTTTGTCATGTAGATTGCTAGTATGTATAGCGCACTGTTTGTACATAATAGGTGGGGGTTTTGACTTTTTGTATTGAGATCTGTTGTTGTTGGCCATGTATTATAAATGTTGTGTTGAATTTTTTAGAAAAGAGAAGGGAGAAGATGGTGAAGATATAGACGGTGGCTAGGCTTTGGAAGTTTGGATCAATGGATTGGATTACATCTTAAAAAACGGCGGGGCAGGGCGGGGCGGGGCAGGTGTCGGGTTTTTTTGTAGTCCGTCTGATCGGGGATGGTATTCCCATCTTTGACCCGATGGCAGGGCAGGGCGGAGTCGGAGTGGTGCACTTGAACTACCGGGATAGGTATGGATCTTATAAAACCTGCATCCGCCCCGCCCACCCCATTGCCATCCCTAGATGGGGATGACAGACCCAGATCTACGTTTGTGATTGCTTGGGGGTGTGTGTAGCGATGAGAAATATCGGAGCAATAATAATATGTTCTATGTAAAACATCAAACAGTTCCATAAAATCGAAAGAATTTAAAAATTAGAGAATTCTCGGGATTAGGTATTGTTCGTTGGGCAGTGGAATGGTGGTGACAATCCTTAGAGGCCAAGAAACAAATGATGTTTAGTTCTAGGCTCGGATTATCTGAGTTATCATACTTGAAGTTATTTCGTAATAGTCAGGGTAACATTGTCATTTTTATTTTTCTATTCCCATAATTATCTAGGTTATTGTAATAAGAGAAAACCTAGAAATCCAAGTATAAGTAAGCCTTAGATGTTTTAAAGTATCTTTAACTCCAAGTCTCCATCATTTTTCAGCTCCAAATTGTTTTTACACTCCATGTTTTACCGATGGGATAAAAAATTTATTCGATGATGATTCGTTTAATTTCCGTCAAGCACAAGTGCGCCTTCAAATGTGCTGTCTTTCTCCCGTCAACGAATACCCTTCTATCCTCCAACCTTTTTTTTCCAGTTTGAATTTGGTAATTGGAAGGGCTCTCTCTGTGTATTGTATTCTAGTCTTGAAGTATGAAGGCCGTTAGTTGATGGTGAGGACAGAAATTTGGATTAAAAGATAGAGAAAAGAAACAAAACCATATCCATAGGGAAGCTGAAAAGCATTGAAATAATGCTGTTGCTTTCACGTCTTTAAGTTTGATGCTTCTTTTGAAGAGACCGATTAAGAAACCAATGTTACAACATATGACATCTATTACTCCTTTCTGAAAAGAGCTCCCCCTTCTTTTTCTTTTTTCTTTAAAAAAACGCCAAAGCCAAAAACCAACAACTCGCCGGCGTTACCTAGGGGAGGGGGTGGCTTCATGGATACCTTTGTATCCCCTTCGTTTCGTTTTTGTCTTCGTCTTTTAGTTCCTTTCCATCTCTGTTATGTTAGTGTTTTGAGAAGTAGAACGACGGTGCGCGACGGCAAACTGAAGAGTGGAAGACGGAGTAACAGCAGCTGGCATATCTCCCCAAATCCTCACGATTAGAGATGGCGACTCAGATCCCGCTTTTTTAGCCCAGGATCTAATCAGACTACGAACTAGCCTGTAGTCTGTGCTAGTTGGTTCGTCGCCCAGCCTAACGGCAAGTGCTTTATTGGAATTGCTGCTAGAAAAGAGTGGATTTTGTGATTTTTCATAGCCTCTAGCCCTTTTCATTGTGCTGTGATTCCATAGGTGGTCAAGTACACCTTTGATTCTTGCAGTTCCAAGTTGTCTTCCTCGTTGTAATAACTTGTATTTTGCCTTTACGTGTTTTTTTTTGGTCCTAATTGATATGAAATTATATCATTTAAATGTTGGCATATTACTTAAAATTAAGCTGAAATATAAGATATACTATAATTTAATTTAATTGTGATGTGTATAATTTTAGAGATAATCTATTAAGGTAAAATTTAGTTACTACCTGAATTAAAAAAAATCTTCCTCATACCTCTTATATATCGACAATTAATGGTTGCTACATGTTTCTAATGACTTTTATTTAAAAACGGTAAAAAGAACATTACTAAGAATTGTCTCTGAAAGTAAAAGTAAATAAGTCACTAAAAATATTTAACAACTATTAACTATCACTATATACAGAATTAGAAAAAGATTCCTACAACCCGAATAACAGTCAAAATTTATTCATCTATTAATATCTTACCATTGTGGTCTTGTATAAGCTGAATCACAGGAATGTCATGACATCTATATGCCACTAGGCTAACTTTTTAACCTTCAATTACCAATATCATTCTCCCATTTGTCAAAAAAAAAACGTACATCACCTCACTCACAATCTACACTTCCTAACGTTTGTCTCTGGACGAGACTATTTTTCTAAGGAGAGGGGCACAGGTCCGTGTTGTGACATAGGTGGCTACAATCAGTTGGAGAAAACGAGTTTTTCCTTGCGACAGCCCTCCACACACACACATACACATCAAGAAATTAAAGTTGCTTTATCAACTACCAATCAATGTTTTCAAAAAAGAAATCACATCACATAGAATGAACAAATTGACTAATGCTCTGCAGACACTACTGCAAAAGTTCAGTCTGAATTTAGGAACCACACCAGCTCGGGAACGAACCTACTAAACTTGCTACATCTACTATCACTCAATATATTAACAAAGCTCGTCCTTCAATCGTTCGTTTCTCTCACCTTAGACCTATTTTGGGTACAAACATAAATAATCAAACAGATGCGTAACCCCACAAAGCCTACAGATAAAAACTACAAGCTAAGATATATGGTTAGAAAATGACATGTATGAATGGATTCATCTCTCGAGGCAGCAGGGAACTCACTGCTTGTTGTCAGCAATTGTTCCTCGATCCGCAGCAGGCATATAGCGGGCTGTCCCTTTGGCCTTCCAGTTGCAGTAGAAAGTAGAAAAATTAGTAGTTACAACCTCTGCTTAGCGTGTGAATGTACAAGAGGACATGTGCTGTATTGTGCCGGACAAGACAGAAAAGCATGGAACAAGTGGACACCCCATGCCAGGGAGCAATAAATCTTCAAACGTTGCAGTCTCTCATAGCAAAATAAGTCGAGCCCTATTCCCAAAAAAATTGCACTTCCACCAGTCAATGTTATTATTATGTAGTTAACTCATGACACTTCTTGAAGAGCTAGGTTCAGCTCCTGTGCACACTTGGCAACAGATCCCCCTCTCCTGAAAATGACAGAACAATGACAAATTCATTGCAGTAGCTCAGCATAATAGAACAGCGAATACGCAGCTAATGTGGGCAAACGCAAACCTGGTAAGGACGGGCAAGCAACGCTTGACCTTTTCAAGCTCGACAAAACAGAGATTGCAGCGCTCCAGCCTTAAACCAAGTAAATTCAAATTAGATGAAAATGCATGAAAATACTATTATAATTGAGAAGTATCAAGTCACACCTTTGTTCTGCCTCAATATCCACGCCAACTGAAGATGATGCTGACAAAGAAGAATAAATCACTGAACCAAAGACCCTCACCATCTTAAGCAGCATCTCCAGGGAAATACCCCTGTGCCTAAATATGAACGGCCAAATAGATATTAGCACCAAAGTTTTCCTCGAAAAAGTAATAATATATAAGTTTGCATTTTAAGCAATGGTCAGATGAGGCATGACACTTACCACTACAGCTTACATAACCTGCAACCTAACTTCCTTCTATGGTCATAGTCTTTCTTCAATTACTCTTGACCCGACATGAAAATACGCTTGCTCTCTTAGCACTAATTTCAACGTCGAAGAACTACAATAAATGATGATTGCAGAATTTCCTATCTGAGAGAAGGCTTTACATAAGCCCCTGGAACAGTTGATCCATCCAAATGAGTAAATAACAACGAGCCAGAATAAGGGTAACGACATCAGTTTCTCTAGCTTCAATCTTATGATCGGCATTTCTTTGCTATTTCTCTTGCTGAGTATACAATTCACCATTGTTTAGCCCATTTCCTTCTGACAAAACCTTAGAACAATGATGGATGCCGCCGTTCAACCTTTGTTTCCCTCTTGTTATTCCAACAAGACCCTAGAACGACCTCCTATGCCTTCATTGAACCTATGTATCTAGATCACCCATATATTCCTTCGTTCAAGGTTCAACCACTATAACCATCATTCTGTTTCTGATCTTGATAACTCATCCAATTGAATTACTGAATGTGCTCAATGATACCACAAGTTTGGAGAGGAAAAAATTGGCTTGCAAACCAAGGAAATGGTCTATTACAATTCAAGATGAAAAAACTAATTCGGTATGCTGTGCAAGAGGTTATGACGAAATGGTCTTTTACACGTGTTTATGGAAAAAAATTCGAAGATGTACACTAGAAAGCCGGTGAAGGAGGTTTCCCATGCATTTTTCCTTTCAAAACATGATGAAGTGAATCATGAGGGGAGAGGACTGCAATTGACAAAACAAGTGAGGTTCCCAATGAAAACCATGTAGTAAGCCCGAATACCGCCTAGAAACTCAGAAAGAAGGGACTGAAAATATGGGAATGACTGCAGTGAAGAGCAGCACTAAAAGAAGTAGTGCTTTCTTCTCTTATGAGATTTTAGCTACCTAAAAGAGAATACTCTTTTTAGAAGGAATTTCCCAATAGCTCTCCTAGCCACTTAGAGCAGAAAACCTGGGCCGCATCTCCTGTTGTAAGAAAAGACCACGCTGCTGTATATTATCTCTGAGTTGCTAGATATAGTTAAATTCACAAAAGAGTTCCCGAGGAGCCCCAAAAGATTATAGAAGACATCAAGTCTAATACCACAACTAAGCGCCATCAAGCCAAAGAATCTATCACCAAAATAAACTATGTGCAGTAAATGGAACTTCAACTACAGAATTGGTTGGCATGTTTCAAAAATGTACATATATTTGCTAACAAATTAGCTATGAATATTTTCGGCCAGACTCATTTTATAAGTGGTGCTTTTTAGCTGCCCAACATTTTCAACCATACAACATTGCTGACCTCACTGCTGTTCTGTACAATCTTCACTTCAACTTGAGATGAATATTTCAATCACACAACATGATCCAAAATACCTAATGATAACTTTCTCAGGAACTTGTTAACCATCCATGCTTACTTCATCCCCAACCCCCTCCTAGATTTACTAAAAATTGCATTCCAAGTACACCATCTTAGTCATGCTCGACCTAAAGCCACCATGGGCCCTCATCTCGAATATTCTTAGTAAGCTCGCCTATAACCAAAGTAGAAAGATATGGGCATAAAGATACGCTTGGTGAAATCCAATCATAATTGGCGACTCACTAGTCATTCCATTAGCTGTTCTCACACTCGCTATGACATAAACATCCTCCGCATACTTTGTAGGCACTCCTTTTCCTCTCTAGAGCCAACCACGTAACTTTCCTTGGTACCTTATCATATGCTTTTCCCAAGAGAAAAAGTCCCCCAAAAAGGAAGAAACAAAAAGAACTCTTTTCCAAAGCAGGCAGAGCAAATCACTGTTATTAGGAAGTCCACCAACCTAAACTTAAAAAATCATTTTAGCAGTCTTGATTATTCACAATTCTATTTCCTTTCTAGAAATGTGTTGTTTACAATTTCCTGTATGCAGTACTCCCCCTTTTCAGATTCATGAATCTCCAAAAATCTCTCAGCTAAATCAGTTTGCAGTATTTGCAGTTTTTCAATAGCAGCAGGATAGGCTTATAATGCATTTTGACAATAATTGTGGTTTAGATTTCACAACAGTACACTGTAAAGATGCTCGATAGCTACATAAAGGGCCAGACAATACAGCATATTCATACCTATCCATTTCACTTTCAAGAAGGTCAGCGAGGAGTGGCAGGAGACAAGCGCAAATATCCAATGTGACAATGTCAGTTTTTTCGGTCAAAAAGCTGACCACATCAGCAATCACCTGCATGATGCAGTATTTGGCATAAAAATAAGAAACATGATCAAATGTTTTCCTTTGCAAGCTGAGAAAATATAGGTATATTGACTAAAGCAAAAAATAAAACTTAACAGCATGATCCCCCATCTTCTCCATCACACCAATGGCACCTTTAATATCATTCCTTTCCCAGTGTTTGTGGACTATCTGTCAACAATTATAGACAAGGCACTGGTTCATCAGCTCTTAATGGTGACCAAAAAAAAGCATGACATTTCTTATGTGCCAAGATTAGCATAAACAATCAGATTAGGAATGAAAGAAATATGAAGTGAGAAGGAGAATCAGAAAGCCATATCAAGTTAACTATTTAGCTTAAACACCTACAACTCAATTCTAAAACAAAGGAGAAGTAGACAGTTGCTTCAGCAAACCAATAGATTCTTAGTTGATACCTTAAAAGCTTCCTCCGTTACAAGATTGAACGTCCCTTTTTTAGGGGAAACATGAGAATGGGAAGTGCAGCTATAGACACTAACGTTGACTAACTTGTAGCTGCTGGTGCTGCTATTATTGACTAATGTGCAACTTTACTAGCAGCAGCTATCAACTAAATGTGGGACTCAACAACACACTAAATTAGTACCCACTACTCCGTATCTGAAGAACAAACTTACAGCATGTAGTTATTGGTTCCAACTCTCAAGCTGTATTGAAAACAGGAGACACTCATTCGGCAACTAAGAGCTTAGCTGAAATGAACTCAAAGAAAAAACACAGACTAGCAAGTTATGGGTCTCCTAGTAATGCCCTTTCATTTTATTCTGCTTAGGGTGTTCCATTGGTTGCAAGTAGATCTCTCCTACTTTCTCTGCATCAAATATAATAGCGACAATATGCAGATTATAATTTAGAACTGGCCGATAGAGATGTAACAGCAACTCTCGTCTGACCTTATTTCACACCCTCTAGTTAATATTTTGATGTCTCAATTGTCCCCAAAATAGCTTCAGAACAAGGATGTCAGAATTAAACTTTAGCGCCATTAATCCACTAATTTGGCCTTGGCAAAGAGTTCCCTCCCTCTCTCAACGACGTTGAGCTGGTCAATCCTAGACTAAAGAATTGCAACCTTGGAGACACAGCTATAGTACAGATATGAAACATGAAATTGCCAATGAGAAGATGGAAAATCTGGGTAGGTTAAATACAAAAAATCTGACTTTTAATGCAAAGCTAGTTTATGTACTTCAGGTTAGATATGAGGTTCAGTGTGATGATGAAAAAGCAAGGGATGTGTTATTGTTGATAACAATTTGAAAGATAGACATTATATAAATTGGCCATACATAGTTAGTGACATAATCAATCACATAAGAAAATAAAGGGTAGGCGAATTAACTGTCAAACAATAAAAATGCTCTAATGTTTTCGTTGGAAAAAATGGTTTACTCGCCAATAAGTGTGGCATGCCATTGCTCACATGCGCTCTCATAGCACTCCCCCCCCCCCCCCCCCCGCGCATCCCACCCTGCCCAAAACAAAAAGAGAAGAATTGGAAAGGAGAACAAGGGTAGTATTGCTGGTTTCTAAGCCAAGATTGGCAGAAATTTCCTGGTCTTGCAATGACTGAACAAAGCTAATGAAGGGTTTGGCACTAACAAGCAGTTTCTACCTTTTCTTAAACAAATATTGTTAACTTCAAAGCTTTCAGAACTTGCTTCACACTCAAGCCCAAGCTGCATGATAATTCCCCTACAAAAGGCTAAAGCAGGAGGACAGCCCAGGCCTATGATTAAGCTTTGCATGAAGTTGAGTTCTAGTTCTCCACCCCGACATTTTAACAACAAATCTCTTGTCAAAAGTACACTAGTCAGATGATAACAAAACGAAAGTAACTAAGCCTTCCAAGTTTACAACGTATAATTCAGCTTTAAACAATGGTAACAAAATAACTGCAATTACCTGAAATTTAGCTAAACGAGACTGCAATAAGCCAACAAATTGATCATGGTGTTCCATTAAATCTGCAATTGCATCTTCTTCGCTTGCAGATACCATTTCCTTTTCAGACGATACGCCTCTCTGTTTAGCATGCAAAAATTGTCACAAAGAAGAGAGAGAAGGATATTTACAATTGTTGATCCAATGATATACACGTTAGGCCCAGTTTCTAGAGCAACGGAAGAGATTTCTGTATGTGCTGGATATTCAACAACGTAAGAGTGTTTTCATCTATTATCTTGTTGTAATCTTTTTCAAGAGGCATCATATCACATTTTCTTATCATTATCATTTCTTTGTAAGTAAAGAAGTATTCTTAAGAAAATTGTTGAAAGGGGCCAACCTCTGTACATGAGGAAAATAGTGTCAACTATCACAACACCATGAAAGACTATCCAAAGAAGCTAAGAAGGCATTTCTTCGATTCGCAAAGTTCTTCGCCAAACAAAACAAGGTAGACAAGAACAGGGCCTATAATTTTTCAAGGGGCAACTCAACGCCCTCATAAGCTAAGCAGGCACCTTTTTCACATTTAAAATATGAAGGGGAAACCAACCCAAAAAGGCTAACCAGACAAGCCTATAAGCATTTTCCACTGATAATAAGCTATTGGAGTAAAGAAATGTTCCCTTCCTGCGTAATCTTTTAGATAACAGTTTTTCATATGTAACCCTCTCAGACCGCCTTGCTGCAACAGGCTAAATACATATGCAGGAGTAAATTACGAGCATATCAAAACTTCCACAGAATTGCAAGAAATTATGAGTTTATAGGCCATGATGTCTTATAAAAAATTAAAATCTAATATTCTGCTAACATCTATTCACACCGCACCCCCAACATCCCCTCTAGGTCGTAGATTAGGGCTAACAGCATACCATATACTAAAGGCTACATAACTGTCCTTTGTAGATCTATATCATTCTCAACCAATTAGATTCTACGGTTTGACTTGGTTGGATTAAGATTAGCATCTTCAAATCAAACCATTCTTGGATCTTAAGATGCATGATCACATTATGAAAAGTGAAAGGATAGCTAATTAGTGTACAATCTTGATAATGGTTTGCAAAGACGGGCCCTCTCGTTTATTATAGTTCTCCAATATGTTCGATATGTGCATCATGCCCACGACACAAATATCCGCTCACATAAGAATATAAAAATCTAAATTCGATGAATGAACTGCAAAATATGAAAAGGAGTTTATGAAAAATAACATGACTGATAATGTTGATGTTCACTATAACGTAAAGCATGAAGGCACTATATCCATATCCATATATACTAAAACCTACCTTTTAGTAAAACATAGTCTGGTTGCTGGCCCAAGCCATATTACAATGCCATTTTATTGTACTGTAATATCAAACACATCTACAGAGTGTTATCCTACTTTGTAGTGCTATTATTATAAGTATATTCTGAACTGGTAACTCAAAGAAAAACTGAAGTCATGCTCCCCTATACTAATCAACATCATAAAGGTATTTGAACAGAGTCAATAATAGAAATAACCGTACCGCATTAGTTGCCAGCATGTTAACAGCAGATACGGCCCCAGAGAGATTGTTGGAAGCAACACCCTCATGATAAGGAAACCTGTCTTTCTTCTCCCAGCTCGCAACAAGCGTACGTGTTCTTCCTTGATTAATGTTCAGTTTTATTGGTCAGGCTTTAATAGAGTGCTTAGAAGTAATGCCATTGAACAAGATTGACTTACCTCCTTTCTGACCTTCCACAGCACAAGCATCTCTGTTTGCTCTATGTACACGATTTTCAACTGCAAGAAAATTTGGACCTATCAAGTCAAAACAAAGCATCTAAAGTGACACCGAAATCAATGTATCAAAAATTATACTGCACTGAACTAACCATGAACTAAAAGTGTTCCTATTCATCCGATATGTTTAAGCAGCGCGCCCATGCAGGGGAAAGGGGGGGGGTGCGAAGGGGAATATTTACATCAAATCAAGTAGAATAAAAGCTTGTGACTGGCAAGCAAGCATAGATTGCCTTTCTTTGAAATATTTGTTGTAGCACACTCACAAATGTTAATTCCATTTATTTTGTTGTTTTTCATACCCTTACCGTGTACATTAGTCTGGTGAACCCTGGCACACCCCCGGGAGTTGGAGGTTGTACTTCAAATCAAGTAGAGTATAACAACGAAGAACACGAATATCACTAGAAAGCAAACACGGCATTGCATTACTTTCTTTGAAATTATTTTCCTTTAGCGCACTCACATGAATGTGAATTCCATCTTCTATAGTGGTTTTCCTTACTCTTAACTTGTACTTCTCCACATTTTCCCCGTCATATCACCAATTGATAGCCATACAGTCAAGCAACACCCAAAGCAGGTTGAAACTCATGTATACACACAAAATCCCAGAGTAAAGGGAACCCATAGAAGCCTATCCAAATGTAAATAGCCTCGGTGCCAACCCAGGAGCAACAGAAAATGGAAGTACTTTCCTAGCGCCCGTCCACAGTTTAGATATACACAATAAGCATAAGGGAAGCAATGCCAATCTTTTCATTCTCGTCTTTAAAGTCCTGACTGAAAGGATCTCAACCAAAACACAATGGGCGGTCACTGGAGGGAAATTGGGAAGCAATTGTAGCATTGGGAACAAGTTTGGCTTTTATCTGTATGTAGCATGTGCACTAAAAGGGGCATAACTTTGTCATAAAGACTCGGATTGAGGTGAGCCACGTGCCATTGAAAAGCTCTCAGCGAGCACTATATCCCACAGCAGCTGTGCTAGCCTTTCACATGACAGGTTTTGAAGCGGCCATACTGAAATAAGGTCTCAAATTCGCACCCAGAGCTCCCTTTAACACGTTTGCCATTATTGACCGGACTGTTTGACCCCTTTCGGGTAGTTTCCTGGGGTTGGGCCAAGAAAAGATTTTGATGCTAATCCAACAAGGAATTTAGCGGTGTGTAAGGCATGCACAGGTAGAGAAATTAGTTTGTTTAAATTCACTAGACCACACTAACTAGGATTAAGGTAATCTAGTCCAGTGAGAAAAAACAAGTACCTGGTTACATATAAAGACCCTACATGTTGTATTTTGTCAGTGTATTGAAAGCCAAAAAATCTCGAGCGGGAAGAAGTTCTTCCACCCTCTATTGAACATTGTGTATTTATGCCTCTTTTATATTCTAATCACAGCTAAATCTGCACATCTGATTAAAAATTCGAGGAAGGCTCTCTTCTTCATTCGGATCACTGACATCCCCAACTGCTCTTGACAGGACCTGCAGAAAACAAGGAAGTAGCATATTCCATATTTGCTAGCAACCTCACAGCGGGGAACCAATGAATAATTGCGCCCTCCGGAACTTAAAAAGAACATTTTGTTTACTTAGACCACATTTTGTCAAGATAGAACCACATCAAAGGGGTGACTTTCGGAGGAGAACAAAAATCAAATGCTTCTCCGATCAAAGCTACCAGAAGAACCCCCTTGAGCAAACTGGTAGTGAAGCCATAAGAATCCATGTCAGATAATCTACATATTCAGTAGGGAGGCCAACCTCGTGTAACAAGTCCAAGAATGTAACGTCACCTGGGAACCCTCTCCCAGCCATAGATTCCACATCCAGCTACAAGCCTCTTTGTTGATGGCAACATACAGAATTCCAGTATTTTATGGGCGTAATGGCCGATCATCCAAACCAAGTGTCAAGACAGAATCTAAGAATGGTCCAGTTCACACAAGAAATGCTACGTAAAATACAAATATCTTCCATAACCTATTAGTTTAGGGTCCTCCTAACAAGTACCCGTAGGGGGCTAGACACGTCACCTATACAATCCATTGTACAATATGTGCATCATTTACGAGTCTTGTCACTCTTTCTGATGCAACTTGCACAATAGCATGATATTATGAAACTGAAAGTTTATAAGATCTCGTCAGTCCAAGTGTTGAATAGAAGGAGCATACCTCAACTGAAAAACATAATAGGAAAGGTAGGTAGTAAAGCAAACCAAATACTAAACCTTGAGAAGCAAGGAGCCAAAAATGAATAGCTTTAGTCAACAATTATTTCAAGGAGACTTCAGGCAAAATAAGGGACATACAACTTCCATGCTGGTAGCTGGCAAGTGACTCAGTCATCAGATGCTTTCCAGAAACTGAACATTTATCATCTTTCACATTCCTCTCGACAGCAGGAAATCCAGCCGAGCTCTTAAGTGCACTGAAATTATTCCCAACTCCGCTCAACTCAGTGGCCTTAGACACCTCAGGTTCAGACTGCTCAGATGCAACAGGCCTCTCCAAGTCATCTCTGATGTTTGAAAACTTCCGGAGATCAGGTGTTTTTGAGTGCAAGGACAGTGGCATAATTCTTCCAGTGACTCCTTCTTTTCTTGCTTCAGCTGCCTGTTCCAATCTTGGAGTATTCCTAGGGACCACTACAGGTACCACATCTGACCTACTAAAAATTGAAATATTGGCAGCTGGAAGAATCTTTGAAGCATTTCTCTTTGGAGCTGCTGCAGTAGGTACTGCCACAGAAGTTATTGGAGCCGTCCTTAGACCAGCACTTAGATTTACCCTTTGAGGGGTACCTGGTACAGTTCCTGTGGCTTTATTGAACGGATACACCAAGAACATTAAGAACAATGTCAGAAGCTGTAACATAGAAGACATATTAGTCCGATAATTAAAAGCAAAGGACTTACCAAACAAAACATGAATAAAGTAAAAATGTCACCAGATTGCCAGAAATGCAAAAATGCTGAAGAAAAAAAAAAGTAAAAAAATAGCATACATGTGATAGATTTCAACTCCTTGTTAATTGGATCCGAGTTTTGTGATACTGAAAGCCTCTCTAGAGACTTTATTTCCTTCACAATTGGATCTGAATTTTGTGAAGTCGACAGCCTCCCCAAACCGGCCTTTGCAGTGTTTTCAGTCAGTACTGGTCTAGTGTTAGACTTTGGTTCTGGCATACCATTTGATCGAGTACTATTACCAGCTGCATATGGTTCGATACGCTGCAAGGGGTCAAAGGTCAAGAAACATGCATCGGGTTTCACATCAGATAAAAACAAAGCAAGAACCACGCAAAAGTTGATGCCAGGAAAAGCCGATTATACCGATATATCTACAACCCAGACTCCTACACAACTTTGATTGTAAGAGCAGCCGAGAAGCTTCCCCTCATGGATATTAAGATCTGACAATCTGGACCACCCCACATCCACAGCGTCATGACATCTGATCGGTTCCCAAGAGAAAACCTAGAAATAGCATATACAATTTGGGTAAATTTGACATGTGTACAACATCATTACTCGATCATCTCACAGAGACTGTTGAATACAAGAGGAGCCTACCTTCAGACTTTCATGCAGACCACAGAGAAGGGTTCTCCCATCAGGATTAAAAGTCATACAGCGCACCCCAGTGGTCTGTATTTATAAGAAAAAAAAAATAACTGAAAAGGCAAGTACGTAGAAAAATGTCCTACCAATTCCATGTTTGGCTCAATACACGAGAAACAATAGACTAGGAGGGGCCGTCAAACATTCACCTCAGGGCCAGCTGAGCCTATAAGTTCAAAAGTTTCAAGGTCCCAGAATTTGACAGTTCTATCAGCAGAGCCTGTGCAACAAAGACCAAATATTGAATGAAATCATGTCTTTAAAATGTTAATTCTCTAAAAGTCTCCATCGCTGCTTATTTGGGTCATTACATCTGAGGTTGAATTCTTTTATACTTGGCTATTTTGGAGTCATGCTTTGCTTTTAGTCAGCTTGCAATTGCCAACTGGTCATGGCTTATTCCTGCTATAGCTTTCCCTAGTCAGCGTTTTGGAGACTGATTTGCAGGATGTTACTTATCTGCTAGTGTTGCTACATAATTGAATAGTTTGCTAGCAATCCAACCTGTTAGTCCAGAAGCTTCTCTGTTATGAAATTTTATCCAATTTGACCACAATATAACTACGGAAACGTACTTTGAAATTTACTGCATGTTTGTTGATAGTATCTACAACTATAAAGTGCCCTTGATGTAAATTAACTCTCAAAAATTACTGAAACGTCATCTTAGTATATAGCTATAAAACTTATACAACTGGAGTATGCTAAATATCTCCCTGTGTATCACGCAGGCAGAAAAGAGGCTCAAACTTCCTCCAAATATGACGAAGGCTACATTTTGAAGAGGCTACTGTACTTCAGTATTTCTCTACATAAACATTTTGAAGTTTGATTATGTACTTCATTGTTACAAGGAAAAAAACTGAAATGGGACGGGGAGAGTGTATTTAGAATTTGTAAGTTCAGGTTATTCACAAGCAAATTGCATAATGTGACTTTAAAGCTCAACCCCAAGAAAACAGTAAAACACGATGATCTAACAACAGCAACGAAGCTAAAAATCCTAGGCACGTGTACGTAATTTCTGTTAAGGCATTAGGCCACAAGCACAAAAAAAACTACTGATTCCAACCACAAGTGCATAGGGACTATGAAGATATCTGAACTTACTGAAACATTCTAGTGCAGCACGCAATAGCAAAGGCATCAAGAAAGGGATAAAGAACAGAGTTGACTATGCCTTTATTAGTTAAGATAATTTTGTATAACAAGAAGTTCAATTAATGAAAAATTGTGCATTTCTTAGGTGTCTAAGGTTGATTTAGCAAGTCATGCTAGTGGGGTATTTACACATATTAGTTGCATTATTAGGTCCACTTTTCTTCTCCAATCTCTTTTTTTTTTTTTCAACCCTTGTTTGCACACCCCGGTTTCACCTCAAATACAATTGAATAGGAGTAAGTTTAGCTAGCAGAGAAAATTTTATGCAAGAAAGAAAGAGTAAAGATATTCTGCACCACGCCTACACCTTGGTGTTTGCATTTTACAAGATAGGGAAGGGCTACTTGCTGGAACCCTGACACATTAAAAAAACAGCAAAGCTTCTCATGGAACACTAGGTCAGTGCAAGTAAATTAGTTAGTCTGGGATAGTTAATTTCAATTGACAACTCGGAATACTAAAGCATTACATAACTCTTGCATGCATTTATTTGAACTCTTCTCACATAATGACTTTAAATCCAAGTAACAATCATCATATAGATTAGCAACATATTAAATTTCGTTGGAGGATGCCATAGCACAATGTTCACTTTCTTGGACAAATACTCATTTCTCAAGCATTATCTCGATATCTATTTTACATCTACTGAAACAGACCCAACTGTTAATTGTAAACCAAAAAAACTGTCTTTTAGCTATACTCACCACTAAGGGAACATTATGATGCCGTGTTTACCTTTTGTTCTTCTTTATTATACTACTTGTGGATGTCAAAAGCACCATATCTTATCATGAATAACTTATTACATATCAATAGGAAAAACAAGAAGGTGATGTATAACTTTCCACTTAACATGAGAAATGCTATTAACAGAATGGAATAGCACACACTGGATAACATGAGAGATTATGCGTCATATCAAAAATCGTTACTACCTGTTGCCAGTAGAAACTCGTGGGGATGAAAATCTATGCACTGAATCTGTCCTTCGTGACACTTGAATTCATGCAATAGCTTTCCCGCAGTTAGATCCCACAGCTGTTACAACAGGGATCTTATTGTAAGGGCTTGAATATACACTTCCGAACTTAGCATAATGGTATTCACTTTTGTTGCATGCCTCCAGCTACGTAGCAATTAAACTGACATAATTAAATGCTTTGCAATACAAACGTCACAAGTCCAACTTAAACAATACTTGCAAAAATATGACTGCAAGAAATTGGTGGCAAATATTCCATTTGCTAGAGTATATTAATATAGTTTACAAAGCTAATTACTCCCACTTAGTGGTCCAGGTTACTGTATAAACCCTTTGTATCATGGATTAAGTCAATCCATTGTTTTGAAAACCTGTTTACATTGTTATGTGCTATAAGAAGGTGTTCTAAGCCACTTGAATGCTCCAGAGATTCAAACGATTCTCAACCCCTGTTGAACCACCAGCATCAGCAGGAAGGTTTGGGGCTGCTTTGACAACATAATTGTACTTACTGTGTAGGCTGTAATAAGACAATGAAATGCCCGTGGTCTGATTAAGGCTGTTATAGATGTACAAGCATCCCTCAGAGGTGATATGATCGTCCAGGGTTCTTTGGGGTTTTCTGATCTATCCTGTCTGCATTCTTTGACGATTACCATCTTATCAGAGTGCTGAGGTTAAGTAATGAGCTTGGGGGCTGCAGGCATTTGGCTATGGGGAAACAATGATTCAGGTGGTAGGCTTCTGTTGCAGAAGAACAACGGCTGATCTGTTCGTAGAGTGGAGGACATTTTCTGCATTACGTTTTCTCACACTTTATGCTGTAAAGCTTAAGGGCAGATCTGACAGAGAGCTCGACTTCCTTACTGTGCTTTTCATGCTATGCTGTAAAGCTTAAGGGCAGATCTGACAGAGAGCTTGACTTCCTTACCGTGCTTTTCATGCTCACCTGCTGCATATCAGGTGTTGAATTCTTCTGGCAGGTGGAACTTTGATCTAAATGAGACTTAAAGCTGACAATTTTTTCAAATGCACAATCTTTCCACACGTGGCAATTTCCTAGTTACTTCAATATGAGCCTTGCCTTCACACAGGAATATGAGTTACCCTTTGAGAGCCTGACACGTCGTAGATGTTGTGTTCCTTTTGCTGCTGATGAGAGTTTGTGGAACTTAAATCAAGGTTTCACATAGCTTTCTTAGTGGTGATTTTATCTTTGGTAAGGCCAGCCTTGTTTACATTTTTGTTGTGTCTTTGTTCTCTATTTGGATACGGAAATAAGCTGGGCCTCAATTTGGATAGCCTTCTCATTTATAGTGCTTCCAGTTTGGCTGACGTTTTGATATTACTAGGCTTTGGCACACATCAATGAATATTTGGGTTGGATACTGGTTTTGTCCATAGCATACTAGAGCATAGTAGAGAGAGGCGAATGGAATGGGATGATTTGTCCCCCGTTCAGCAGATATTTGCCTGCCCAAATTTTTGCTGTCAATTGCAAGTAGATTGCTCAAATCTGCTCTGTATCTTGTGCTGATCATAAATCCAAGGTTGCATACTTATTAGGTTAATGAAGTCCAAGAGTGACCTTTTTTATTGATTTCAAGTGCAAGGCTGACCAGCTGTTTGATTATTGGCCCAAGGGAAGCTGTTCTTTTATTTTCAGCATGTTTAAGCTGATTGCTTTGGTGCATTAGGGTGTTGTTTCAAGATGTCTTGGTTCAAGATCATTGAAAATTCTGGCTTGCAGATTGGATGGCTGCTTTTGTAGTCATCTTTGTTTTGGTTAACTCATAGTACATGTGGCTGATACCGCGGGAAGCTTAACAAAAGCCATCAACATGGTGTTAAGCACGTGCACATGAACTCCATGACCCGTAAACATATAAGGAGTCACGGTGTATGATATGCGTTATGCGTCATTTAATGTACCACAATCCACCAGGCGGCAAGGTGTAAATTAGAAAAACCATATTAAAATGATCTCTGAAGTAGGGGAACACTAAGAAGCTAAGCTATTACAAGAAAAGCAAATCTAACCTTCACAGTGTTGTCCTCTCCACCAGACACGACCCAGCGGCCATCTGGCGTAAATCTGATTGCATTGACCCCTCGAGTGTGACCCTTATACGTGTGAATACAGCCTTTTCGTCTAATATCCCATATCTTAAGGTTGGTGTCCAGAGATCCAGATGCAAAGAACTCGCCGAATGGATGGAAATCTAAGGATATGCAATTGGATCGATGACCAGTGAGGGTGCGAACAACTGCACAAAGAATCCAATCGCCATATAACACGATAAAATCTACATGACAGTGCACCAAAGAACAAATCAAGGTCGGTAGTGAGTTGTAGTAAGCATACTCTTTGCCTCCTCTAGATCCCAAAGCTTGACTGTACCGCTTGCAGCTCCTGCAGCTACCAGCACTTCTGAAGAATCAAAGCTGACAGAATCAATGCCGCTTGAATGGCCCGACAGACTCTGCAAAAGAAGCCACAGGTGCCAGAACAAACTTTAAAGGTACGTGCTCATAGTAAAATCCATAACTCCTAATTGTAAGTAGAGGAATATTAAAGGCGCTCAAACGAAGTTTACTCCCCTAAGAAGACGTATATAGAAGGGGAACTGAAGCAGTGTCGAACGTCGAGCAGAGCTGATCCCCCTAGGGAGTATGATCCCAAAAGTATCTATTTCCTCTTATATTGTAATGGGGCTGGGGACATACAACACCCGAACTATTAGGGGTTAGGAATGAACCTCGAATTGGGTTATAAAACCAGATATTCACGAGCAACTTGGGTGAATTCCAAGGGGGCCTATGACAACTTGAGCTCTTATAAACTGCTAATTGGACTATGGACTGCAAGAACTGGACCTTGGCGATTACTTGCAGGATCGCAGGCAAGGAATAGACCTGACGTGCTAAGAAAAGAGCTATAGTGCCCATTGCATTTGGCGAAGCTTAACCAGGAGCAGACCCTGTGTAGGGACGGGGGGAACCATGGCCTTCCCCCATATTTGCCACTAGAAGTTGCTTCTATTACCTACATGCCATTTAGTTAAAGCCTTGAAGTAAAAAAGGGAAAATTGCTAGCAGCTATTTTGGGAAATCAATAATTTCATACCCAACTTGAAACTTGAAATCTCCCAATCCACTTTTCTCATTAAAAGTTGAAGTTGTGTTAATCAAGTGCCACTAAAAGCCATTTGGAGTTCATGAGAGTTTTGATTCAGAGTAAATTTATAATTCCTACTCGATCCATATAAAACCAAAGTTCGACTAATACTTTTTCTCTTTACTCAATCTCATATAGACAAGCTTCATATGGTATACTTGATAATTACGAGTGGATAGCAGTTAATGAGATCATTTCCAATATGGATGTGATACTAGTACCAATGCACATCGTACAATTCATTATGTATGCAAATTTATGAACCTCCATATGGATGTGATACTAGT